>JBBPKK010000750.1:0-16638 GCA_038089215.1 Tylopilus vinaceipallidus
CGGGCAACCCGGCGTCGGCGCTCGTGACGTTTCACGTCTTTGTCGTGCCGGCGCTCAGGCGGTTGGGCGGGTGGCCGCCCGAGCGGTGTCAGCTCCCGCGCGTCCAGGTGCAGGTGTGTCATGGTCGACTCCCGGGTGAAAACGTGTCAACTTAACGGACAGATTCAACACGCGATGCGTCTGGATCCGCGCGTCGAGTTCCACCGTGTCGTGGTCAGAGCGACGTTGGAGGGCCTCAAGGCATATAGCACGGGAGGTCAGAGGTCGAGTCGAGTGGCAAGCTTGAGCGGGGCCAACGCGCTCGTGCAGTTGCCCGTCCTCCGAGAGGGTGGCCCATCGCAACTGCAGGCCGGAGAATGGGTAGACGCGGTCATCGTCGGCGAAATCCAAATGTAGGATAGCTACGTGGTTTCAGATCAGACTGCATTGTGGCCAATAGTGGCCAGAGTTTTTTTGTTTTCGGTGTACAAGTCAACTGGACAGGAATAACGAACAGGAGCGGTGCTAATCTTCGTCGGCGTCACCCACATCGAAAATGGGTGTTCCCTCGTCACCCTCGACCACACGCTCCTTTCCTTTTCTCTTTCGCTGTGTTTGCTCCACGTCCAGCTCGTCCTCGTCTTCTCCAGCAGTACTTTTGAGGGGTATATGCTCCTCTCCGTCCTCACCCTTTTGAGAGAGCTGAATGCGTCTTTTGCGGAGCCGACACCACATGCACACCCCGAGCCCGATGACAATGAGCAGAAACACCAGTGCGACCGTGCCTGCGTTGTAATACGCTGCGTGCGGCCGTCAACCAGCCCGTCGCAGACGAAAGACAGGGTATGCTCACCGTCCCATTGCGCCTTCGTCTGATCGGGCGATTTTGCTGGCGGTCTGGGTGCGATCGGCAAGTTCGCGTCGTCTATAAAGGTGGGTTTGGCGTTATCGCCGACGCTGCTCGGTATTTGCGCCGAGCCATCGAGAATGGCCGAAAAGTCGACGCCCATGAACCGGAGGATCATGTCATGCGCGACGTCGGGGACGTCGTACGGGACCATGTGGGACGCATTGAAGACCTGCGCGCGGAGACGCGTCAGCTGGTGGACGCAACATCGTAGGACAGTGCGGTACCTTGACGTAGGTGAGGTTTCGCGACGTGACCCACGTCCCTGCCGGTGTGCCGGCGACCGTCCATGGCTCCGTCTCCGCCGACTGCGCACAAGATGCATCAGCAACCAACCCGGTAAGGCCCACGAAACAGCACGGGAAAAACAAGGACATACACCGAGGCCCTTTTCGCCATTCCACGTCATGGAATCGATCAGCTTTTCGATGCCCATGTAGTTACATATGAAGTCCTGGTCGCCCGCAAAGAGCAGTACAGGTATGCGTTCGATGATGCCGGGAAGAAGTACGATCGAGGCTGGAGAGACTCTGGTTTCTATCTCAGAGCCAACACGGCCCTGGCATTCGACCCAACTCTCGGATTTACCGGTTGCGTGCAGCGCTCGGATGACGTCGTCGCGCTACGAATGCCAGATAACGCTTAGCAACGATGCCGCCAAACTCGAGTACGGGAAACCTACCGCGAGGTAGGGAGAAATGTCTACTAGATCCGGCGGCCAATTCATGCCACAAGCAGGATGTTTGTCCTCTAATCGGACATCGTACATGTTTACGCATTTCTTGACTCCGTCAACGCTACTTGTCATCAGGGGTGTGATGAAAATGAGGTAGTACTTGTACTTACGTCCGCGTCCGCGGCTCGAGAACTAAGGACACAAGTTTCTCACAGTCGTCGATGTTGATCGGGTCTGGAGCTACACTGTCGAATAGGGCAAGACACTGATCCGTAGCCCGTTTGCTATCTCTGTATTCCTTTCGAGTGGTCCGTTGTTACATGCCCGCACGCGAAAAGGGTAAGAATTCAAATGTACCTGCGAATTCACATCAATAATGCCATGGCTTGCTGCGAACTCGAGGTATGAGGGGTATTGGCTACGACCGTCTATCCACCCATTTCCAATGGCGATACCGCGTAATGGAATGTCGAGATTTGACCTGAGAATAGCATCCGCTGGGTACATGTCAGCTGGTCATTGAAAACTTTGGACGGGTTGGGTACCAAAATAGGGGATATATTGTCCTGCAAAACTTTCACCGCCCAAATAAGTCTGGCAGTCATGAGTACCCGGAAACGGTGCGAATATAGGGAGGAAACTGACATCGACTGAGAGATATTCTGGAAAAACCTGATAAAAGACCCTGAAAAACTGGATTACTTGGTTTGCAGCCTGGAAAAAACCCGTCAGCAACCGCAGGAATGGTGTCCGAAATAAAGTCGTGCCTCTTCTATCGTATGTACGTAGTGATCTGTGCTAGTGTATGAGAACCCCGTGCCGGCGGGTTGATCGACTGGAAAAACGTGAGACCAAAGCAGCACATAAGAGCGAATGCGATTCTGTACCATAGACCATAGTGGTGTACTCCTCCCAACCCCCTTCGACAAGTTTCAAGCCGCCATGTCCGTCCACCCTCCATGGGCCTATTTCCATCATGAGCCCATCAAAGGACGAGCACCCCGGCCCACCCTAGCCGTTAGCTCAGCGCGCGGTAGTGACTTGTTAGCATGGCACCCACGTTGAACCAGAACATCAGTCTCTCTTTGTCAGCCGCTCGCCTCGCCTTGACCATGACGAAGAACAGATGCGCAAGCACGTCGAGGTTACTTGCAGAAGGCGCATTTGGGTCGGAGAGAATGTGCCCTGCGTAGATGTGTAGTGGGTGAGAGGGGTCTTGCTGCAAGCCAGGAAGCCTTGGGACATAAAACGACGAGGCCGAAGGAACTGGGTTCAGCAGTGATGAGTGTCACGATGTCCGGGGTATATGTGATAGTAAACACCTTCGAGAGGTATCGCGTACGCCAGGGAGGCCGTTAGGGCCAGAAACCCAAAGTACGACCAGCCAAACATATTGGTGGGCGTATGCAGGCCGTCAGATGGAAGCGCTGGAGATGTTGGCCGCCGGCAGCTGCGGCGATGCTGATGACAGCCGTCGGATAATTCTAAACCACCGGCAGGACTGAACCAGGCACACGACCTCAAACCTGCCACGGCGACCTGCCATCGACAACTTTTTGTTCCCGACTACCATGAAGTTGCTGGCGTTGGTACCGAGCCTGCTCGTGGTCGCCGGTCTTGCCAACGCGCAGTATTTCTCCGCAGGGTGGACCCCGGGCCAGCCGGTCCCCACAGTGCCGGCCAACGCACAGTCTCAGGCCGCCCAGCCCACCGAAGCAGCCCAAAAACGCGGATTCAGCCTACCCAAGTCCTCGTTCCTCGACGATCTGATCACCGGAGGCCCTCTTTCGGCGATTGCTTCGGTCATTGGCTTTAACCTCACCAACACGCCCCCAGTCGTCTGGGATGAACGGATTCCTCTTATCACAGACTCGAACTATGCGGACTTGATTGTCAACGAGGAAATGACACCAGAGGAAGAGGAAAGTCGGGTGTGGTTCGTCATCATGTAAGCCAGTCTGGCCACCCACGTCGATAGCTAACGTTTCGTAGAACCTCCACGGCGGGACAACCAGAGGGGGTCTCGAAGTTTGTGGACCAGTCCTTCGATGCAGCACATAATTATACCCTGGAGAAAGGCGACCTGGGGCATGTTCGATTTGGAAGGATTGACTACCTGGACGTCACTGTTATTACCACTAAATGGATCGTGTGGTCGTACGTATTTGCGTGCTTTGTCGCTGTTCCGTGTCCCTCATCTGTGTTCCTAGTCCGCCCACACTTGTTGTATTGAAAGACCGAGGAAAGACTCTCCGATTCTATAGAGCTGGCCAGATTCGACTCAGCGAGGAGGTGTTGTACCAATTTCTCAAGGAAGAAGGATGGCGTCATAAAGAACCTTGGGTGTCTCGGTTCGGCCCAGGGGGAGACAGGTTGGCACAACTCCCAACGCACAGCCCTTTCATGACTGATCTGCATGACAGAGAATGGATGCTTGACTATTATGCACTCATCTCCGCGGTGGTGTACAGCTACCTTATTCGAGTTCCCAAGTGGCTCTTGTATACGATAAGTGGGGGCATTGCAACATTCCTCATCAATTTCCTCCATCGTGACAAGCCTCCAGCTCAAGACCAATCGAAGGCGAAGCCAAAGGAAGCTCCGAAACAACCCGCACTACCAACACCTGCCGCACCGAAAGCAGAGGCAAAGACTGGCCAAAAGACTCCCAGTAAGCGCAGAGGGAAGAAATAACGGGCACCTAGCTAAGACATTTATTCACCCCCTACATTGAATACGGCGTACGACAACCCATTGTCCAATCTGACCCAAATACATGCTTGTTTCAGTTGCTCACCGCTCGTTAAAAACAGTTTGCCATGCTCACAGTTCATAGATATTGTGAAGTAGGAGAGAAGTGATGTAACTGACCCACTCATTGATCACGAACATAACAGACATTGCATCTTATGTCAACTAGTCCGTCAACCGGCGTAGGATAACTTCCCGCCATGCCGATGTCGATCCGGCGTTCTTTCAACCAGGTCTCCATCAATAGAATCAATATGTCATTCACACATGACTCTTATCTCCAGGCTCAGGCAACACTCACGACCTGCATACCATTGGGGGCATCTAATTAAATCATGGGGTTCTCAAGCCATTGAAAGTGAATATTATATAATAGGATTTCCTAATTAAGTATTCTCGGCATTCTCCGAGTGCAGTTATCGGTTATGACCATGAAGATACGCTATCGGTTATGGGTACAAAATCACTGCAAACCAACTCGGGAAATTCAAAATACTATACGTTATGAGGGAATATCGGTTTATGACGACATTCGTTATGTGGGAGTCGACTGTACTCCCCAGAGAGGTTGCATATCTCCATTTTGTCCCCATTAGCAACCGAACAAACGCCAGGTTAGGTAAATGACGTCTGCATCCTTCTCAGGTCTCCAAATGTCAGAAGTCAGATCCATGGTCCAAGGTTCCAACAAGTACGAAACTAATCCCGAGCTCTCGCCGTGCGTACGTTACACGTTGTTCTTTTGATACAGATGTTTAACTGACGAATTGCGACTAAGTAGTACGAGATTCGGAGATCGAGATACTTTGGGCCTGAATGCTATTCTCCGTTGAATCTAGCTTAACTTCCTTTGCTAGACTTTGCTAGCACCGCCGAACAGACTTGCTGCCGTCACGGAACTTGAACCGGCAAGACTCACAAATCACAAAGCCGGATGTTCTTCGGATGCGAATTCGCTTCCATCTGTACGTTCGAGGTACCAACTCAACGCTAATCACTACTTCCATACTATCCCTCGAGATCAATGGGTACTACTCGGTATTCCCTAATCTGCCGATTGCCCGTCGCCTCGTGCCAGTGCCTACCATTAGTAGCTTCTGAACTCAGGGACCTTCTCAAGAAACGGTTTGCGTATCCCCAACATGAGGCGAAATAACGAGAGATAGCACGGATATGTCTTAGCAAGCCGTACTTCAAACGCCGTACAGTGCCAGTGGCCTCAGTCTTCCAGGGCAAGTCTTTTGACATAATATGCGCTTATTTCCAAGACACACTGATGATCCGGAATGATGGCCTCCCTGCTCATAATACATGATCCAGGGTGACGTTCTACTTTCAGAATCCTGAGACACCCGGTCCAGATGGCAGTACCAGAGGTGATAAAAGGCCCGGCTATCTCCAATGATTGACCAGAGGGGATTCGCTAGCCATGTCCGCCTGGTGCCAGGATCCTACGTTCTTGACCTGTCATCTCGATGGTTCCACCAATGTGCAGAAATCTGCTTTGTCAACATTGTTCTCCGTACCACACCATGTTGCGGGGCAAGGTGCTGCTAAGACGCGCGAGGGCATCGACTCCACACTCAAAGACCATGGAATAATCAAGGGCCCCGCCATCACTCCCAGCTTCGAGTACATCGTTGTCGGTAAGTACTACTAATGGATACCTCCCAAGTACTAATTTATTATTAGGTGGAGGCACAGCTGGACTGGCTCTCGCATCTAGGTCAAGACAACTAGCTGTACTTCTATCTTGTTCTTTGTGGGACCTAACACTTCCCTTAGATTGGCAGAAAACCTGGGACCTGGACAATTTGTGGGGGTGATTGAGGCTGGCTCGTACCATGCAGATGCTGTGATTGTAAGTCGTGCCAACTTCATGGTATTGCCTACAACTGAGTGTATATTCAGGACGTCCCAGGTTTGTACTTAGCTTGCAAAACAGGTTGATCCCAATTGCAAATTCGTCAGGTGCATATGGTGTGGCAATCGGTGATCAAGACTACGACTGGAGTTATCACACGGTATGTTGATTGCAGCGTTGGCAGTCATCTGGCTCATTGTTGAGTCAGGTCCCTCAACCGAATCTGAATGGTCGCCAAGTGTCCTCATCCGCGTACGTGCTACTCTTATGCGTATTCGCAGTGTTAGTCGTGCTGATCTGTCCGAACCCTTGCAGCGGGAGATTACTGGGGGGATCGAGTGGCATCAACTTCCTTGTTAGGATGCGTGCCTCCAGCCCAGAGTACGATTTTTGGAATGAGTTCGGCCAGGGTTGGGACTGGAATGGTCTTCTCCCGTTTTTCAAAGCTCAGGAGGATTACAAAGCATACGTATGGGGAACAGATCAAATATTCCCGGGAATCACACAGGCGGAGGACGAGGAGGCGCGCCAGAAAGAGCCAGAGTTCCGTGGGCATTCTGGGCCAGTACACTCCACTCATAACGATATTTACACGGACCTGTTAAAGCCAACGATCGATACAATCCGTAGCTTTGGGATCAAAACGAACAGAACCCCCGTACGTGTCTTCTCTGTCGCGCCGTGAGGTCAGGAATGACAAACGATCAGGGATATGGTGACTCGACAGGCATGTTCAACATTGACACAGCAGTAAACCGCAAGGAGGGAACACGATCATATGCCGCTAATGCCTATCTGGGGGACCCAAAATCGGCTTTGCCACAATCGAACGTAATTGTCCTGACGGATATTTATGCATCAAAGATCTTATTTGATTCTGACGATACCACCAAAGAGCCCAAAGCCATCGGACTGGCATGCTTGGGAGGTGTTGACTGGAAGTCCCCAGTTACTCCAGTGTTCCCTTTCGACCTGAGTGTAAACAAGGAGATAATCCTGTGTGCTGGTGAGTTGACAGAAGATATGATGCCTGACTTTTTTGAGATCACTTCTAGGTTCCTACAACACGCCCCGGCTACTCGAGCTCAGTGGGATCGGCAATCCTGCAATCCTATCACAGTTTCACATTTCAACCGTCGTAGATCTTCCCACTGTGGGTGAGAACCTACAAGATCATCCATACGTGGTCTCCGATTTCATTGTCAAGAGCGGGGTATTCACACTTGGTGGGTGCTGTTGGATGTTGCACGCTGGGCAATTACTTAGTCATCGAAGACCGTTTGCGAAATGATCCTGCATATAAGGCTGCGCAGGAGAAGCAATAGTGAGAATATCCATATACATAAACTACATTTGACTGACCCTGTATTGTTCGCCAAGTCGCGACGACAGGACCGGAGCCTATGCGACAACCGTTTCTGCATATGGTTTCATCAAGTTTGAGAACTTCTTGACGACGGCGGAAGTGGATGAACTGAAGGCTGAACTGGACAGAGAGGTATCCAAAACAAGCAATCCATTTTACAAGAGACAGATGGAAATTCAGAGGAAATACATTGAAAGTGACAGTGGGGTGGGTAACATGGAACTTATCATGGTTCCAAAAGTCTTTGCTTCCACGCCCAAGGAAAACACTGCCTACGTCAGTCTGATGGTCTGCCTGCCTGTACGTCAATACACGTGCTGTTTTCTTCGATGTTACCTTACAAGTTTTCGCATCAGCATTCCGTCGCGCGTGGTTCAGCAGTACGCTCATTTCCACTTCGAGTGCGATCTCAAGCATGACTTTGCCTTGCATAGCATATTTCAGCTTCCGACCCGCTAGCCCCACCTAGTATCAACCCACAGTATCTGAATAATTTATATGGTAAATACCCTTCTATTTCATGGTATCCGTTTTTATATTCGACCGAACGAAAGATGTCAAGGCCTTGACCAAGGCGGCACAGTTTGTGCGCAAGCTCTCCGAAACGGCACCGCTGAAAGACATCATTGTTTCGCCGAGCACACCTGGCCCAGAGGTCAAAACGTACGCAGACTTCGAAGAATATGTACGCAATCGCCTTGCTTCTATTCAGCATCCCATCGGTGCGTCGTCTATGGTGTGTTTCCCTCGCTGTTTAACAAGAGCTCAGGTACGGCTGCAATGGCACCAAAGGCGCTCGGTGGTGTAGTCGACAACGAACTGCGCGTCTAGTAAGTTGTACATGACCTGCTCCGTTCATTGTTGGCAATAACTTTGAATGTGATAGTGGAACGCGAAACTTGCGTGTGGCGGACATGTCCATTGCACCGTTACACGTCGCTGCGCATTTGCTGGATACTGCTTACGCCATTGGGGAGAAGGTCAGGATATGTTTTCTTTCTAACATGCTATGATATGGCTCATCTGGATCTAGGCAGCCGATTTGGTCAAAGCTACAAGAAAGACTGAGTGCGAGTAATTGGATTTCTCGTCAATCATTTCTCTTGCAATTTTTCACGTTGTACACTGCGTTGTCGTACTTGGTGTAATACCATTGAATTTTAAACTTCCCTCGGTCGAGTCGAGTTCGAACGCTGGCTGTCTTCCCCACCTGCGTTACGCTAGTGAGAGTTGACCACAGGGGTCTTTTTCGATTATATAAGCGAATATCGATCACGTGCTCACTCTGCCTCAAAATTCGCGGTCGACCTCCCCAGTCTTCTGTCGAAATTTGAAGAGAACATTATTTGCCAGGGAGGATGTCGCAGGCCGTCGGTAATGTACATTACTTCTGTCCACTATAGCGGGAGTGTGACTTACTCAGAAAAATGACAGACCGCGCTTGCCTATGCTCGGGTATGGCACCATGTCGATGCGTCCGACAGAGTGCTAGGAAAACTTGCGGAACGGATAGCGCTCGTGCTTATGGGCAAGCATAAGCCAATATACGACAAAGGCGGTGAGTGCTTATGTATTCAGCCTTTGAATCTAGCTGGTTTTAATGTTATATAGTGGATTGTGGTGACTACGTCGTGGTGACCAACGCACGGAACATCAAGGTGTCAGGGAGGAAAGACGAGCAGCTTGTATACCGGAAGCACACCATGTACCCGGGTGGTCTCAAGGAAACGCCTTATCAAACTATGATGGAGAAGAAGCCGAACGAGGTATGTTCTGTCGTCCTGCAGTGGCTCAAGGGGTTGGAATTATGTGCCCTCTCCAGATCATTTATCATGCCGTCTCGGGCATGTTACCCAAGAACAAGCTACGAGACCGGCGCATGGCACGACTCAAAGTATTTGGTGGGCCAAATCCTGGCATCTACCGAAATAATATCCTGAAGCGGTGGGAGGATGGCACCCTGACCGACGATTATGTCTTGAAGCTTGACACCAACAACAAAAGAGTACCACCACCACCATTGGATTCGTAATAGTCATTCTTTCATGCAGCATGTCTCATGCTCTGCACGATGTTCCGCATTCTGTTATCTCGTCCTTCTCCTCTTCGGGATGTGAGGCTCATCTGGTGTGGTAGGGGGTTTTAATGCGAGCGTGTGTGCCACATATTCCTGCAGCACCATCCCTGCAATGCATTGAGTTAGTTTCCAGAACCGAAGATGGTTGACAAACCGATCGCCATGAGGGCAGAGCCATCAAAAGCTTTGTACATGTCCTTTCTGCACCTGTCGGTTTTAGCTTTGGGACCTTCTCTCTCGTTGTCATCTCCATTCGTTCCAATGATTTCGTCTTCGGTATCTGTGTGTTCGGTCTCGGGGTCCGTATCCCGAGACTCGACAGTGTTCCTAGCAAGGGTATGGATGTTTTCTTGGGATCGCTTGTTCCTCGCCTTTTTCATTCCGCGATAATTTCTGCCGCTATCGAATAGCTGCCCTCTTTCGCGATAATAGCAACTTGCAAAATGATGGATAGATTTCAGCAGGTCCTTGAGTGACATCAGGGTGGGACCATCGTGCTGATGGTGGTGGGCTTACAGAGCTTGGATCAAGGAAGGAGACGACTGGTTCATTTGCGGAGCTGGCGTCTGGCCCGGCCGTATTTTGCCCAAGTAACGACGCAGAGACCGGAGGAGGGTCCAAGAAACTGAGATCGTGAGGGAAGGAGAGACGCTGCCTAGTCCTCGCATCCAATGGTTCCGGTACTTGTTCTTGAGGCGGTTCCTCGGGAGCTTGGTCAGCTCGCTCCTTACCTTTGCTCCGGCGACGAGCATCCTTGTCATATTCTTCGTCTCCGGAGAGGTCGATAAGCTCGCCCTCCATATCGTCTGTGGGTTTGCTCCTCCGTCTTTTGACCGAGTTCTTACCCCCAGCATCTTTAGCGATCCAGTTTCCTCTGGAGTCTACGACGGTGTATGCTGCCCTGCGAAGCCTAGCATTAACAGAGGATTGCTGAACGCGGGAGCCATCAGGGTGTAGACGGAGGGTCGCAAGATCATGGGTAGTACTCTTCCTTCGAATGCTCATTTGTAGTGGGGCTGTAGGCTTCCGTGGAGGAGTCAGCAGACGGACGCGACTCGAAATGACCTGCCCTAAAGATGCCATTACAGCACCAATTTGGGACGCGTCTCTCTTCCATTACAGCTTTCGCCCACGCGCTTTGCCTCACGACGGCGCGGCAGCCATGGCACGTCGCGCGCGCACAGCGGCCACTGATGATGGGGACTCACTCAAGAAGAATGCCGGCGTAGACATCCGTGGAAAGGAAGTCAAGGTCAAACAGGAGAACTCCAAAAGAGGGAAGGCACGACGCGTCGAGTCTGACGGGGAATCAGTACCCTCCGAACCAGACGGTGGGGAGGTAGACGAGGCAGATCGAGACGCGGAAGGTGAAGAGCCTGAAAACGGCGACGAGGAAGAGGAGGAGGAGGGAGGGACTCCCAGAGGACGTAAGCGCGCTAGGGTCAACTCAGTTGGCGCTTCCGTTCCTGCGAGCCCTAACCAAGTGCAACGAGAGCAAGTTAAGACGCTACCCCGAGACGATGATGGGTAGGTTGATCCCTTCTAGTTTCACACCAACGGATCACACTTACGGCATCCCTGTAGCTTCATTCCCGGCTCCATTGTTCGTATCCAGCTACAGAACTTCGTTACCTATGATTGGGTAGAATTTCGTCCGGGCCCTCATCTCAACATGATCTTTGGCCCCAACGGCACTGGGAAGAGCAGTATTGCGTGTGCAATCTGTCTTGGTCTGAATTGGCCCCCAAGTGTCGGTCTGCCATGTATTCTGGTGTTCGATGCTGACGTCTACTGTTAGGTTCTGAATCGTGCTGGAGAGATCAGCTCTTTCGTCAAAAATGACAAGGAAACCGGTTACATCGAAATCGAACTGAAAGGACCCAAAGGCGAGCGGAATCTCGTCATTCGGCGTAACCTCAGTGCGAAGACTCGGGCATCCACATTTACGCTCAATGGCCAACAGACCACTGGTAAAGAAATATCCAATCGTATGGCAAAGTTAAATGTCCAAGTTGGCAACCTTTGGTAATGGAAAATTATCAATTAATGATATTCCATATTCTAAGCGCACACATGCAATTTTTAGCTCTTTCCTGCCTCAAGACAGGGTCTCCGAATTTGCACAGATGACCCCTCAACAGCTCCTCAGGGAAACTCAACGAGCTGCAGGTGACCCCAGTTTAATGAAGTGGCACGATACCCTCATTGCTTCTGGCAAGGAGCTCAAAACTGTACAAGAGGTGGTGTAAACTCAGACCAGGCTATGTTGACCTTATTGACACTGATCACCCTAGCGGGTAAAAGACGACCAGGAATCGTTGAGAGTGATGGAGGAACGAAATGCTCAACTCGAACGGGACGTAGCACGATACCAAGAGCGCATGCGGATCGAGAAAGAGGCTTGTTTAGTTCCTTTCTAGTCGACCTCCTGCATACTGACGTCCTTCAGATTGCTGTGTTGAATGTCTTGATCCCTGTTAACGAGTATCACGAGGCAAAGGAACGCTATGCACAAGCCAAAGAACGCCAGCGTGAGCTCCACGGCCGTGTTGCGGAACTCAGGGACGGGAACGCTCCCGCGCATGCGAAACGCGAGTGAGTCACCGTTCCCTTCACAGCGATTCAATGGTGTGATGCCTGTGCAGACAATTGGCCGCCCAGTACAAGGAATTTGAAAAAGCTCGAGAGAAGAAGAAGAATGCATCCAAGGCAAAGTTCCAGCAGATGAAGGCGCGATGGCAGGAAAGCGACAAACTCGTTCGTTTAAGTTTTACTTCCCAAGCGACGAAGGCTCAACTACTTTCAGGAAAACGAGGCCGAAGATATCACTAGCAGGCTCGATGGGCTAAAGAGCGCTGAAAAAGATCGCGTGAAGAAAATCAAGGACCTCGAAAACCAAATCAGGAAGATTCAACATGAGATCGATAATCCCCCTGAACTGGAAGATCTTCAAGTGATAAATGATGAGATTGTATGTTGTAGTCTACGTGATAGTTAGTGGACTCCCGCTTACCGAATGTTAGCGCCGATTGAATACGGAGAACAACCGAACAAGAAACCGTATGGATGAACTCCAAGACCGGCAGAAGGCCAATATCGAAGCATCAGCCGCCCAAAACGTCAGGATTGAAGGTGCTATGGCCGAGTAAGGAATTTCCTTTCGTATTGGTTTGTCTTCTCATTGTTTGCGTCAGACTACGGAAATTGGACGATGAACGCCATCGAAAACTCGAGAGTCTTCGCTCATGGGATCGGGACCATGCCGACGCGGTCGCATGGCTTTGCAATAACCAGAGCAAGTTCAAGATGGAGGTGTTTGAACCTCCCATGATCTGTTGCAGCGTGCCTGACAGCAGATTCACAAATGCTGTGGAGGCTTGTTTCAACGCAAATCAGCTCAAGGTGAATGATCATCCGTGCATTGATGCCGAATAGATCCACAAAAACTTCCAATAATCACATTCGTTTAAAGACATTTGTCGCACAATGCGAGGAGGATTATGAATTGCTCAATCGTTGCTTGAATGATTCAAACGAGGCGGGTTTGAAGGCGAAGATCAACACTTGGTTCCGTGCCAAGGTTGATCACGTTGGTCCACCAATGGATGAAGACGAGGTCGGTCCCAGGTTCTACTGTTTGAAATGTATCTAATTCTTCGAGCAGCTCAAGCGTCTGGGTTTCGACGTGTATGGTATTGATAAAATCAACTGTCCCGATGGCTTGCTATGGTACCTGAGCCGGGAAGTAAACCTGCACCGTACGGTATGTTGTTCCCCTGTTCTTCTGGTATTCAACTCATATATTGCATGTAGGCTATTGCTCTTGATGGCTCAAAGGTCAACGTGACCGGCGCTATGGAAGCTGTCTCCCGTATTGGCCCCCGCGGAGAAGGTGGCGGAGCTACTTTCATTGCTGGGAAAGTGATTAACACAGTCCAACGCTCGCGATACGGAAGACGTGCTGCGCAAAACATGACGCGTGAAGTTCGCCCAGCCCGTAATCTCGTGAGCAGCGCCGGTATGTTATTTTGAAGTCTCCGCCTTTGCGAAGAAACCGAAAGAGATTGCAGTTGACCCTGAGATCAAAAGAAAGTTGGATCAAACTATCCAAGAGGCGAGGCAAAATCTCGAGGATATCGACAAGGACAGCGAAAAGCTTACCGAGGAGGAACGAGAGATTAGAAAGAAGGAAGCCCAATATAAGAAGACATTTGTTAGTTCTTTCTTGTCGCATGGCAACCTCACTTGGCTAAACTTTCCTGAAGAACGAATTTGACAGTCGAAGGCAGGCGGTGCTCAAGGCACAAAAGCATGCGGCAACATTGAGTGCGAAGCTTGGTGGGTTAAGCATTCTTATTCGATGATATCTCATATGAAACCATTTACAGTGACCAGCAAGAATAAACTCGAGGAGCTAGAAAGTGCGCCCTCAGCTGATAAGGAACGGGCCCGTCTCAAGGCACGACTTCTTGCATTGTCAAACAAGCGTGTCAAGGTTGCCCAAGAGTACACCGTTAGTTTTTGCCCCCTGTGCTAGGCCCGGAACGCTTATGTACTCACCCATCTAGCAACTCATCGTAGCAGCTGTCGCCGATCAAGTAGCTGCAACTCGTAGTGGGCTCGAATTTATACAAGTTGGCGCAAATAAGAACGCACTTGATGTGCTGTGTCAGGAAAAAGACGCAAGGTATCAGCGAGCGTTGGCAGAGTTTGAAGAAGGTGAAACGTCGCGCATTTTCAGCTGGACTCATGTTCACCACGCAGTGCAGCTCATCAACTCTTCGTCCAACTGAAAGCTGAAGCCAAGGAAAAGCGAGATATGAGTGTCACGCTTGTGCGTGCCATGGATGAAGACTTCCAAGACCAATTCCAACAGATGGAATTAGTGAAGCTGTTCCTATTCTCGTCAGGAAGCACAGGAGGCTGACAAACTGCTGTCCAGGATGGGACAGTTCACTCACGAACGGTTGACGAGCTTAGGGCAGATCTAGAGGTTCAGAAAGCCAACCTGGAGATGATTATGCAAACGAATCCAGGAGTGATCGAGCAGTATGAGAAAAGAAAGGCAGACGTACATTTTACCCCCTTTACAATCTGGGCGCGTGCTAATCCACATTTAGATCGCCAAGCTAACGAAAGTACTGCGTGAGAGAGAAACAGTGAGCCAACGGTTGGAGCAGGCTATCAAATTTGCCAGAGTACGTCACGTGTTTATGTCACTTGCCCACGGGGGCTTATTGACCGGCCGAATGACACATAGGATAACTGGCAGCCTGCCCTCGAAAGACTCGTGGAAAGCATCGGGAAGAAATTTTCGTCTGCCTTCGATCGTAAGCGAGCTTTTCGCGTAATCGTTCCACATCTTACGGGATGAATAGGGATTGGTTGCGCCGGGGAAATCAGGATTAGCCAACACGAGGATTACGACAAGTGGGCAATAGAGATCCTCGTAAAATTCCGTGACAAGGAGAAACTGCAGCTTCTGACTGGCCAGCGGCAATCCGGAGGAGTAAGTTGCGTTGAAGCTGACTTTGAGAAGTATGTTGATGCCGTTGTCCTTAGGAGCGTTCCCTGACGACCATCCTCTACCTGATGAGTCTGACGGAAGAAGCGCGAACGCCATTCTCCTTGGTAGATGAGATCAACCAGGTATGTCCGCTCCTCCGCCGAAAAATGACTCTGGATCAATCGGTCCATTCAGGGTATGGACCAGCGTGCAGAACGCGCAGTCCACAACTCTATGGTGGAAGTGACCTGCAAGCCTGACAGCTGCCAGTACTTCCTGATCACGCCGAAATTACTTCCGGACCTCCACTATCATGAACGGATGAAAGTACTCTGTGTCAACAATGGTGATTGGCTCCCAGAAGAAAAGGGTATTGGCACCATGATGAGCCTCATTGACACGTTTGTTCGGATGCGCGACCGATCTTCAAGAACAGGCTAGTTTTCTTCCCCATGAGTGACATCGTATTGTCGACGACACGCCGTTGGAACACTGTGGTAATAGAATTTGCAGTACCATACCATTACTCTTGATCGACATTTGCACTGATCCTAAACCCTACTACTACGTATGCTTGACCTAAATTTTGCCCACAGCTGCAGTAGATACTGTAATCCGTATGCCTACATGCATTAATCGCACATCAGTTTTGCGGCAGAGGGACGATTCCATGGAGAATGGCCAGCTCTGCATTGATGATACTACTTGTAGCAGCACCAATAGAGACGTTGTTGGCAAGCACGACGAACTTGACGTCCAGCACGGGGCACTGCCGTACTCGGCCGACAGAGACGCCCGCACCGTCCTGGTAATACCGATCCAAGCGCGGTTGGGGGCGGTCTGGCTCTTCGTGCACGAATATGGCGTGCACGGGGGCCGATGGGCAACCCGTCGGGATATCGGGGGTATATGCGCTGAGCGCTTCCCGGACTTGCTGTGGACTCGGCGGTGGCCTTCGTGCAAAGCGGACGGAGACGGCCATCATGTGCCCGTCGATAACGGGGACGCGATTACACGAGGCGGAGACGCGGAGGGGCTGACGGGTGCGCATGTCGAAGGACTTGAGGCCGTCCTCGCCCTCTGCGAGACCGCCGAGGATCTTGAGTGTCTCCCACTCCATCTTCTCCTCCTCGCCGCCGATAAAGGGGACGACGTTGTCGATGATGTCGAGGCTGGGCACGCCGGGGTAGCCGGCGCCGGAGATGGCCTGGAGGGTGGTGACGATGCAGGCTTCGATCGGGCCAAAGGCCTTTTCGAGCGCGCGGAGGGGTATCACGAGACCGGTCGTGGAGCAGTTGGCGTTGGTGAGGATGAAGCCCTTTTTGAGCGGGGGATGGTGGCGCGCGCGTTGCTGGTCGATCATCGCGAGGTGGGCGGGGTTGGCGAGGGGGACGATGAGGGGCACGTGGGGATCGCGGCGGTAGTTTTTCGAGTTGGAGAAGACGGCGAGATCGGCGGATCGGAAGGCGGCCTCTGGGGGCAGGGCGTGAGCGCCGGGGAAGGGGGAGGGGG
>JBBPKK010000751.1:0-16622 GCA_038089215.1 Tylopilus vinaceipallidus
CTGGAACTACGCCCAGGACTTGCAAAAGGGGCAGGAGCGGCGAAAACACGAGGGCGAGCGCCGCAAGGCTCCGAGCACGCATCCCGCACCCTTCACGAGGTGCGTGCGCGCGAGGCCGGGTACTGGCCGCTAAGTCAGTGCGGGAAGCATGCCACTGGAAGTACTAGGATTTGCTAAAGCGGGTAGTCACGTGTCACAGTTGGATCATTTGAGGCTGTCCAGGCATGAGCTTGGGCCAGTGGGATCTATGTTGGTATGGGTCTCCTAATGGCTTAGGAGACTTCAGGTCCAACACAAACATAACGACTTCCAGCCGTGGCAACGCGGGGATTGTAGCAAAGTTCAGGGCATGTGAACAGCTGGGCAAGTTCGTCCAATATCATATCCATCCTTTCGTCAATGAACAAGTTGCGGTGTTTCAGTTTGTTAGGTGATGTCACACAGGGACATATAAAGAGCGCACAACTCCTTTCCCACCTCTTACAATCAACATGGAAGCGACTTTATCTGAACTTCAGTCAGAGATCGCCAGACTTCGCCATGAGGCGCAGTGTCTCATTGAGGGAAAAGACGAGAAACAAATCACTATCTCAAATTACATTTTGGCTAGGCTGGAACAGCTTGGAGTCACGGTATGGCCCCTAGTCGACTGCACCATAAAGTGTTGACATCCCTGTCAGTCCGTCTTTGGAGTCCCCGGTGACTTCAACATGCGTACGTATAACCTATTTAACCCTGTCCACGGGAAAGCTCACGTGCGATACAGCGTTCTTGGTACGCTTGCAAAGTGTACATATGCTGAGCTGAATGATAGACTCGCCCTTGAAGGATTACATAGAAGATCACCCCAACATTCAGTGGATTGGGAACTGGTGCGGACTTTTCTTACTCGCATGGGGGCTAGTGTCTGACCTGCTGTAGTAACGAGCTCAACGCGGCGTACGCCGCCGATGGATATGCAAGAACCAAGCCACATAGCATAGGAGTGATTGTTACAACGTATGTATTTATGGCTTCGATTGTCATACAATCCTCTGATACTGTTTACTAGGTTTGGCGTTGGGGAGTTGAGCGCTATCAATGGTATAGCGGGGGGTGAGGCGCGCCATCAATGATATCGTTCCAGACCTCATGCTTGCCACAGCGTTTTCCGAGATGGTTCCAGTACTCCATATAGTAGGCGTCCCCAGCACTGTCCAACTCAAAACACGACCTGTGCTTCATCACACACTGGGTGATGGAAGGTACCAACAAGTGCTGTTAGCTAAGAGTGTGCTCACCAGACTGAACAGGTTCGACGTATACACCAAGGCCGCAAAACAGGTAACTCTATCTCAGGCAATGCTGATGGAAAAGGTGTCTGCAGCCGCAGAAATTGATCGTCTTCTCACCGACTGTATCACCCACGTATGCATTGTAGTTCACTAATTTGAGTGACGGGCTTACTCTTGTCCAGGCTCGACCAGTCTATCTGACCCTTCCGATGGATATGGTATCTGAGAAGGTTTCTGCAAAACGGTTGAAGATCCCGCTATCCCGCGCACCTCCTCCTAATGACCCCGGAGTGGAAGATTTCGTATTGGATGAGATCATGAAAGCTATCGACGACGCCGAACATGATATCATTTTCCTTGTGGATGCGGGCGTTTTGCGTCACGATGTCCAGGATGAAGTGAAAGAGCTGGTAACTGCAACTCGCTTTCCCGTATACTCGACTCCGATGGGCAAAACCACTGTTAGTGAACAGTACGATCGATATGGTGGTGTACGCTTCTGTTTCCTTTGTGCGGCCTGTCATTTACCCTGTATCGCCGAAGATTTATGTGGGCACTATCACCCATCCCGAGATCAAAGACAAGGTGGAAAAGGCCAAGTTAATACTTTCCATCGGCGCCCTGAAATCGGATTTCAATACCGGGATGTTCACATATCGAATCCCTACCACGCACACCATTGAGGTATGAGTATCGATAGGTTTGAACTCGGCGCCATTCTGAACCGATTTCAGTTGCATTCAGACCATACCCTCGTGCGCCACGCGCACTTCCCGGGGATCGGGATGAAACTTTTGCTTCCCAAGCTCACTGCCCGTCTAAGGGAGCACCTACACAGAGCTAGCGAACTTGTCGTTCCGAAACACAAGCTGGAAATCCCCAAGGAATCCACCAGCGACGTCACACAGGCTTACTTCTGGCCTCGCATTGGACAGTTCTTCAAGAAGAAGGACGTGATTATTGCAGAGACCGGTGCGTGTTTAGCTTCTTCTCTTTCACAACTCAGACTCATCTCCAGACAGGAACCTCTAGTTTCGGTATCCTGGATGTTCCATTACCGGACGAGTCGCTATTCATGGCACAGATACTGTATGGTAGCATTGGTTGGACTGTCGGCAAGTAGTTTGGACTCATAGCGTGTGACAGGAAGTGACCTTGAGATCTTGCAGGAAGTACCCTCGGAGCAGCCCTCGCCGCCCGAGATAGAGGGCTTGGCCGCGTTATTCTCTTTGTTGGCGATGGTAGCATGTAGGTCCGGCTGTCGACTCGTCGGTCACATTCTACAACATTTCTAGGCAACTCACTGTTCAGGAACTCTCCACCATGATTCACCACGGAGTGACCCCTATCATATTCCTGATAAACAATAGCGGTTACAACATCGAAAGGAACCTGCATGGAAGGGACAGGCAAGCGACGTTTCCCTTTTACCTAGCGTTCGGTCCTGATCGCAAACAGGAAGTACAATGATATTGTTGACTGGTTCGTGCCAGCACCTTTTGTGAGCCGTGCTTTGAACGATTTGATGACACGACATTAGGAAATGGGCGTCGTTGCTCACGACTCTCGGGGATATCGATGGCACGTCGTCGCAATCGTACACCATCCGTGACAAGCCGGCACTGGAAAAACTGTTGAACGATCCTGCATTCGCCTCTGCAGGAAAGATACAGCTCGTGGAGGTCGTCATGGGCAAGTATGATACGCCCCGCGCACTCAAGATGGCGGGCGAGCTGTCGGTCCAACTTGCGGACAAGTCCGCCAGGCAGCTGTGAATTTGATGTCACGTTTTCGACTGGGGACTGTATGAATATCCGTTGTGTCGGTGGGTGCGAGGGGGCGTGAATGTATCAGTACTTGTCCGGTTGCTCTCAGACGGCCCGTGAGATCAAGTTGCGATGTTATCCAAGTTGGCCCCCTGAAAGCCCTTCACATCAGTACTCTCGACGAGCTGTCGCAATTCTACCTCAGCGACACTCTGGGTACGTTTGGCGTTCCTGGGAGATATGTAAGAAGCGCCCTGGACGGGCAGGTGACGGAGCGTCGGATATGCGATGGGATCGTAAATGACGGGGCAGTTTCCCCTCGAGTTTTACTAGCACGGCAATAGCTCCTTTGAAATCTCACGAGGACGGCGCCAAGGGTGAGCACGCTGAGCGCAGTGAAATTCGTTCGCCAGACTGGCGGAGGACAAATCTGTTCCGCTGGTGACTAGAGACGACGCCGACTTTGAACACGGACAGGGTGAGGACAAAGGACAACCACGACGAAGACGCTGATAGCACACGACAGGCTCTGCTATGTCTGGATATGAGAGTACCTCGACTGTGCATGCCAACAACTCCGGCTCGCCAGAGGCTCAAACTCCGCACGATCTGTGCTAACAAACTTGCTGCCAGCTGTCGGAGGAGCGACCCTGAACTGAATTTCTGACGCATACTGAAATCCCGTAGCCAGGGATTATTATAAGTAGAATTGTACGAGTTCGTCAAAAGTCGTGTTCGTAATCCAAATACAAGGCTTCCCCGATCGCTCTTTCCACTCCGGCTCTCCATTCACTTTGATGCGTCCAAAACGATCCTTCCAGCCACCTTACCCTCCTCAAGATCCTGGTACACCCTACATCAAGTAACGGTTGTCAGTGATTCTACAAATACAGTCCACCACTCACTGCTGGAGGTCTGAGAGCCCTTTGAGTGCATATATCACCTTCACCTTTCCGGAGGCAGCGATGGTTATTGCTTCGATCGAGTCCTGACGGTTTCCAACATAGGAGCCCTTGATCGAGATATTCTATCGCACGTATCAGAGGCTTCCATCACAATATATCCGTGGTCCGTACCTTGAGCACGGTCCAGAAGATCGAAGCCTGAAGGGTGCCCTCTGCGGGAATCCCAACTGCCATCAACGTACCACCAGGCCGCAAATAGCCAACTGCCTGGACGTAGCCTTCAACATACGGAGACGTTATAATTGCACTGTGCGCGCCAACGCCATCGCATGCTTCCGTGACTGCCTTCACGAGATCAGCAGTTTCCTTGAAATCAATCCATCCTTCTGCTCCGAGCTCCTGACAGAGTTTCTTCTTTGCGGCGCCAGTATCTAGAATCGTTATCGTTCCTGAGCACTGCCTCATGGTGGTGATTATCTTTACCTATCGCGATAACGCGCATCCCCATAGCTACCGCATATTGCACGGCTGGTTGATTTGGTCAACAAGTGAATCGTATGCATCTCACAAGACGGCGACGTTTACCTAGGTGGCCAAGTCCCCCGCCTGCGCCCGGAATAACGACCCAATTTCCGATTCTGGCATCGGAGTATTTGAGAGCTCGATAGACGGTCACGCCCTAGACCTCTCTTCCAGTATCCACTTGAAGACGAAGAACGGGCTTACAGCACAAAGCAAGGAAGCGGCAGCGAAGCTATCCAAGGCCTCCGGAATAGGTGTGACGATGTGCACCCACGATACCTAAAGTGCCATGGTATGCAATGAAAGCAACTTCAAAGCAGGATTTGTGCGTACCACGTATTGGCTAAACGTGCCGTTGGTAGTGAACCCACTGAGCTGTACGTTACTGCAGTCTAGGCATCGCGCTTGTCAACTGCTTTGGAAGATGCAAACGGCGATCAGCTTACTCTGCTCGAGACCTTTGCGGCATTGTTCGCAGTCGCGACAGGAATACGCGATCCACTTGATCCCAACGCGTTGGCCAAGCTTGACCGGCGATGGTTCCGAATTGGCCGCGATTGCGACGACCTCGCCGACGCCCTCGTGTCCGCCAACGAGGGGCGTCACCGCCTTCAAAGGCCAATCCCACCTGCTGACATGGAGATCGGTGTGACAGACCCCGGTGCAGAACATCTTGACTAGGCATTGGCCTGGCTTAAGCTCGGACGGTTGCGTGACCGGGAAGTCGTGTTGCATCACTACCGATTGCTTGGGTCCCGGCACGACCGCGGCGACCTGAGTTTTCGGGATTTGATAGGACATGGTGAGCAGCAAGAACACGGGATCATCTGGAGGGCCTGGTCGCGGTTTATATGTGCCTTGGAACGACAGTGTGACCGGTGCGCTCAGTGTCACCAATGATGCGCCGGGCGTTTAGAAGGCGTTGACCCGTCTGAAAAACAGAGGCTGGGCACTGGTCGACGGTCCAGGCCAGGCCCGTTTCAAGGTGTCCAAGTTTGGGCTGCGGTCCAAGTGTTAACAGCTGGTACCATCAGGTGATATCGACTTACGGGAAACTTGGGGGGTCCCAGTCTCAGACTGGGAAATAACGACCGGACGCTGCTCGACTGATTTGGTTGCGCGCGTATCTCGTTCCGGTGTCAACGTATCAACATTCAAACGTTTCAACCTCAATGCTCATGTCACGCAACTTCTCCAATGGCAAGGGACGTCGCTGCTAATGCCAGCACCACGCAATAACAAGGGTGACAAGCTCGTCGACGTGGCGAATCCCAAGGTTTCCATAGACGCATCATCATATAATCCTCCCAGGGTCCCTGCTGGAGTCCAGTTTGTTAGCAGCTCTGCTGCCCTCCAGGCAGGCTTAAGCGCTGAAACTGGCGAGATGGAGAACGCCAGCCCCTACCTGCAGTCGCGTATTTGATCTCTTTAAATTCCTTGACAATGTCCATATCTCAGGATTGGCTGACGCCGTCGTCGAGGTTGCATTGCATAATGCCGCGATCTTCGTCCTGCCAGTGGGAAAAAAGAGTTGGCTCTACTGGACATCAACGACTTGGCAGATACTAGAAACTGCCAAGTATGACCGCCGCTGGACGGTCAAGAACCCAAGGTGATTGTTTCCTCGACTTGCAATGTCTAGATGCTTTTCCTGATTCCACCTTGCAATAGATGTGCGAAGGCTGTCGCAGCTACTTTCTGCATGCTCTTCTCGATCCCACTAAAAGTGGGGCGCTGAGCACTGAGTCATCACTGCGAAGCACTATCAACCATACTTGAGATGCTCTCCTCGTGATTCACTCCCGCGTTGAACTTTGGCTGTAGTATTTTGCATGTGTGCAGGGCCGACGCGAGCGCACTGGCACAAGTCAAGGCGAGAGGGACGGAGGCGGACGGAAGCGACTTACTGCACGGAGGGGGGACTCGTAGCGCAACAGGATGAGCGTCCAGAGCCCCACCGGTGGTCCGTCAGTGTCCGGTGCGTTCGTGCGCGGGTGGTGGGTCTCAGAAGGACCGTTCGTGCTGCTGTTGTCCTCCCGACTCAGCACTCTCCGCTTACAAGCGTGGTACTCGGCTGCCTTTTCTGGAAGGAGTCACCTTTCGACTTCACTCTCAACCCGAATATCTGACGGAACAAGGCAAGCCAGTTTACACGCAGTCCTTAGCATCAGTAAACAAAATGCGTTTCCTTGGCTTGCTTGACACGTCGAATATACTCGCACACAGTTGTTATCACATCGGAATTCGTATGTACATACTTACCGACTCATGCCCAAAGATATTTCGCGTGCTGCGAAGGGTACCTAGTCCCCTTCACATCGGCATTGTCGATCAGCGCATTGACCTCCTGCAGTTCCGCCTCGGTGAACTCGACATCGCCTCCAGCACAGTTCTCAAGAGTGCGTTTGACGTGCCTGTCGCACTGTCAGCGGGAGCCTGACCATATAAATGACAACGTACGACGAGCCAGGCAGAGGAATGACATGCGGCCCGAGAGAAGAGACCCAAGCTATACAAAGCTGGGCTGGGCTTACGTTCTTCCTGTTAGCTATCTCAGTCAACGCGTCGACGATGGCAAAGTTGTGTTTGAGGCTCTGTGTAAGTGTGAGCATAGTATATACTATAGCCCCGTGAGGAAGGAGATCCTACCTCTTCTTGGAAGCGAGGCAAGTGGCGGCGGAAATCGTCCTCTGTAGTATGTACCATTCCTTGCGTTTCATATTCCGCAATATGACCAGGAGTTGCCTACCTGGAAGGTCCTCAGGTCTCTTGATCTGTCCCGTCAGGAACCCTCTTCCGAGCGGCCTTGAGAGTAGCATTAAGAGATTAGGTAGAAATATCAACATGTAGATTTACGAGTAAGCGGCAACCGAAATGCCGAGTTCCTTTGCTGTAGAAATAACTAGGGCAGCATGATCAGCTATGAATCCAGGAAGTCGATCTGATTAGCAACCAACCTTTCCGTGTCTCTGCCTCGTATGAAAATGGGCTGACTTCTATCTCAACGACGCTGATCGGATGCACCTACAAGGGAGCAAGAGTTAATCGTGCATGCGGCACTCGTGGTTTACATGCCTTGTGACCGCGGCGGAGGGTCTCTGCGCTGCACTCGGACATGCCGATGTGATCCAACTTGCCCTCGCTCTTGAGTTTTGCGAGCGCAGCAATGGATACTTCTATGGGAACGTTGGGGTCGACGCGAGCGCACTCGAATAAGTCGAGATGCTTGGTTCCTCTGAGCTTTTCGTTCACAAAGTTAACACTGCGAGTAATATTCTCGGGCCTAGTGATTATTTAGCGTTTGACCCCAGTGGTAGACATGGATAGTCGACTGTTCAACTTACGAGCAATCTGGTTCCAGCGTGCCAGCTTTACTCCCCCCCTGGAAATGGAGTAGTAAATCATCGTGCAAGATCACATAGCGTAGATACTGACTTTGATTGATAGGAAGGTTCTGTCAGTATATTCGGGATACCTTTCAAAGAACCTGGCGATCATCTCAAGATTGGTGGGAGATGCGTTGTGTCCGTAGAACTCCCCTTGGTGAATGATGTCAGAAACAAACTGGATACGGACCCCGTTGAAACTCACCCCCGTTGAGGAACATTTTAGCGTTAGGGGGCAAGGCATCGACCCCCGCCTTGATTGCTTCGAAACATTGCTCATCTGGGACAGGGAACTCCTTCCATCTAAGATCCACCTTGTCAACGAACGACACCCGAGCGACGTGGTGGACCACCCACGTCATCATCATCAACCCATGCTGAGGCAGAGAAACTCTGATCAGGTTGTCGAGGGTGGAATCGGAGATCATGACTTACAGCAACTTTACCTACGACAATATCGGTTCCTCCGATCGTGGTTGTAGTGCGAGTCATGGTTGCAAAAAGTCTGGGAAAAGTCTGCGGTGTGCTCGCTGAACGCTGCTGTTGGTCCAACGACCGTGCGCGAGAGGAGGTGGCCAGCTGGGTGGAAATGCCTATTTATGTATCGATGATTTGTTTCAAAGCACCTATCTCCCTCTTTCGCCTATAGGAGGCTAATACTAGTTAGTAGTTGGTGACGCGGTCGATCGGCGGCTTGGCTCTCCTTCTTACTAATGCTTACGTGAAATTCACGGCATTCTCCGTTCGGCTACCCACAATCACAATTCTTATGTGAAACTGTTTTCGTTCAAACGGTGGCGCCACCCCACTGTACGGTACTTCGGGAGGGTAAGTTTTGGGCAAGTTTTTGAGTGACCGTCGATACAGTACTTCAAAAGAGACTGGTCTGCTCATTCAGCGAGACTGCACCTCAAGGCTTGCGCAGCTGTCAAATGGCACTTGCTTTGCCAAGTTCATGTAACAAGCTATGCTCGTCGATGAGCCGAGCTGTTCGCTACAACCACACGATGACTCAGATGCTGTGTATCAAGTACCAGTGATCCGAGCTGCTTGCGGACGTTGTGAGACATCCATCCATAAAAGAGTCTTTGAATGGTGGCGCAGCTACTTCCTCATCCTTGATTCAATAACTTTCTGCACAGAGAAATGGCACCTGTTGGTACTCTTTGGGGCGATGTTCGCCAGCGACAGTCTAAAGTTGTACGTTTCAGTCTACAGGCATCCTTCAGAGCAAAGCAGGAGCTAATTTTTATCCTTCGTTACAGATCCTAAGCGTTGCAGCTATCAACGAGTTTGAACTAGACCAACCCCAGTGGTCGTCCAAGAACAAGCCGCCGGCGTACTCGGCCAAGTTTCCTTACGGGAAGATCCCTACCTTTGAGGGCACCGATGGATTCAAGCTCATCGAAGGATCCACGATCGCTCGCTATTGTAAGTAGCTTAGGGCCCGGACGGCCGATGACGCTGGCAACGACTCATTGTGACAAGTGAGCAGTATCGGGACCAAAGTTAACTTGCTGGGCTCCACCGCGCAGGAAGTCGCGCTCGTCGATCAGTGGGTGCACTTTGCTGAACACGAGATCGGTGCACCAGCTGGGAACATCATGGGCCTGGTCTACGGCTACTTCGGAACCTTTGATCTCGCGGTAAGAGCTTGGATTATCCAGGATGAGCAAATCAGTTGTCTGAGCACGCTCGCGCGTTCCAGGCGGCCGACAAGCATGCTGAGCGTCTCGCGCGTGCCCTCACCTACCTCGAATCCCACCTTGCGGCATGTCCATCCGGATACCTGACCTCGGACACTCTGACCCTCGCCGATTTTGTTCTTGCTGGCACGATCTATGTTGCTGCGAGTGCTGCGCTTGGTGCTGCTGAGCGCGCACAGTACCCGCACGTTTTTGCTCATTACGAAAAGGTGACTGCGGATGAAAGGCTGAAACAGTACTGGGGGACCAAAGAATTTGCCGATGTTCGAATCACTGAGCTCAGGACCTTCTCCTAAGATACATGTATTCATACAAGCAAGAACTATCATGAGTGTTGATGCAACTGCTGGTGATTCGCAGAAAAAGTCGATGGGGTGCAACTGTGAACAACGGATAACATGTGGTCGCATTCATGCTATTGTACATACATTCAGCGGCAGCTCTGACGAGCAAGCAGTATTCGAAGAGAAATCCCATAACTAATTACTGTGTTATATGGGCACCCATTGTACGCAATTGGGTGCCGAAAGGCTGTGGGGATGGTGCCCCCTCTACTGAACTGAAATGCGTTGCGGTTGTTGTTCTGGAGATGCCCTTGGGAACGTCAACGTCAAAAGACCGTTTTCCATCTTGGCCTTGACATCCTCGGGCTACCGTGTGTATCAGCACCAAGCTCTTACGGGTGTTTGTCCAGGAATCAACCTACCTTGGTTCCAATGGGGAGTTGCAACGTCCTAGAGAACTTGCCATACTGGCGCTCACGGACCGCGTACCCATTCTCCTCGTGTGCCTGTGACGCGGCAGACTCGCCGGACACCACCAGGCGGTTGTGGTGAAGGTCAATGCTGACGTCCTCAGTCTTGAGACCGGGCAACTCAAAGACTGCCGTTACGAGGTCAGATTCCTTGGACTCGTACAAGTCAAGTCTATGAAAGAAAGGACGGATGAGCAAAGCCGTTCAAAGCGAACAACAGAAGGGATCACCTGGGACGAAATGCATCGAGGGGCTGTGCGCTAGCACGCCGGCCAGCTGCTGCAGGGGAAGTAGACGGCCAGAATCGCGCATTGAACGCGTCGTCAAACAGGCGGTCAAAGTCAACAAAGGGGTCGTAGTGGAATCGCATTGAGGACATGACTATGTGGAGTTTGGTTGGATCTGGGTTTGGTTGAGAACTCCGGTTTCTGCAAGACTATTGAGAAATAGGTTAGCCGGGACGAGCGCAGTTTTATAGCCTTGTCTCATATTCGAATACGACCACTTTCTCGTGCGAGCTTGCCAATTCGGCACGGTTCGCGAAGTTTCCGGCAGGCGTTGAATTCCCGTTTTGGAAGGTCATGGTTTCGTGGAACCTACCACATATTACCGGAAAATCCGCAGACACCTCTGGAAATCGCTGGAGGGACGTGTTCCCCAAGGATTATAAAAAGCTCACCATGTAAATGGTGTTCACCCCAATAATTCACCAAGCAAATAACCCAACGCAATCTCGTCCTCGAACAGCTATTTCGTCTCTCCCAATGACCTCCTTGATTCGCTTCCACTACGACCCTCTCATCGAATTCGATCGTCTCTTTGACGATGCGTTCGCTACTCGTTTCTTCTCATCCTCTATCGCGGGGCGTTCCCCCGCCGACGCTACACGACCCTTTGATGCATTCCGTCCAAGGTAAACACATTGCTATGTGGTCATTTTGTCCGTTTACTCAGCACATTCTCTCCCACAGAGTGGACGTGAAGGAGTCCAACGAGTCCAACGACGTGACGGCGACGTTTGAGCTCCCTGGTCTCCAGGCTGAAGACGTCACCATTGACCTCCGACAGAACCGCCTGACCGTGTCGGGCGAGTCGTCGACCGCGCATGCGCACGAGGAGGCCGGGTACGCGGTGCGCGAGCGTCGTGTCGGCAAGTTCTCCCGAACGTTACAGCTCCCGTTGGGAACCAAGGTATGTCGATTGCGGATGAGGGACGTCTATGGATTTAAATGCTGACGTGCGACTGTTTAGCCTGAAGACGTCAAGGCCAAGATGGAGAACGGCCTTTTGACCGTCACGTTTCCCAAGACGAGCCCTGAACAAGAACCACGACGTATTGCTATCCAGTAAATGCTACGTCATTGGAGGGCTTGCGGATGGATGTCACTATGTTGTGCTCTATATTGTACTATGAGAACAGAGACTGCCTAATTATGCACAACGTCTAAGACAAGATGCAAGAGGTTAACAGTTGACAAGGTAACCACGGCTTTTGGAGCTGACAATAATCCAGCGAAGGTTGATGACAGGCTCGGGATGTTTGGGGTGGTGCTTGTGATGTTCGGGAGATTATGAGTGCATCTTCTATACCGTACGCTGTTGCCCACCACCGGAATAGCTCGAGCTGCCATTGATCCATGAATGAATATATGAATGACCTCTTGGATCACTGCAGCCCCAGTTATATCACCAACAACGTTCTGTTAAACTGACACAGCGAAATGGCTCTGATCGGCACCCTGTGCGGTAACGTTGACCAACGACAAACCCAAGTCGTGCGTCCATCCTCCCGGGTATCTTTTGGACTGGACGAGAAGCCAATGTTCGTTGCAAATTCTCAGTGTGGCAGTCCTGAACAACCTTGAACTTGAACAAGTCGCCGGTATACTTGGCTCAGTTTCCTTCAAGTGGGAAGATCCCTGCCTTTGAGGGCACCGACGGATTCACACCTTAGGCAGCACTTTTCGGAGGCAATATGGGTCACCCCGCCTTGTCGAAGCCTCTCGACCAGTAATTGTGGACGGGGTTCCCGCGTGCCCCACGCGTGCCTCATTCGTGCTTCGCGTTCAGTTCACCCGCCGTTACTATACTCAGGGCCACTTCCGCGCTCCGTCCGACCGCCGCTCAAGCGTCGTGCGTGCCCCGTTCAAGCCTTGCTCGTGCCCACCTCAGGCAGCACCTTCTCGGTGCCAATAAAGGCCTAAGAGGCCTATTTCCTATGCACGAAATAATTGGCCTCTTAGGCCCCTTGACACCACCCTAAGAGTAGCACAGAATTTACAATGCGTACTGGGAACATCTCCTGTACTTCCGGAGCCTCTTGGGAGGCTCCAGGACTAATTAATCTATATGAGGAAGCTGGAAGCGTGGGAACCTACGAAGGTTGCCGTGCACTGCTCCCGGCATTATCCAGCACGCGCTTCGGACCGCCCGAGGTGATCCGACACAAGTGTCAGATGATGCCGGGAGGGCTGTGCTCACTGTGTCGGACAGTGAGCACACATATCTCCGGCCTTTATTGGCACCAAGAAGGTGCCTGAGGTGCTTCAGAGCTCGGGTCGGAGTCATGCAACACTTATCCCAGATACTGACTAGCTGAGCGACCATCCGATCTCCTACCTGCTGCGAGAAGATTGAGTCGGACAGAGTTCGTATGGAATATGCTCTGATAGAGTCCCACAGGCGACGGACCAGTGATAGTGTAAAGGGATTAATGCCAAGAGTCACGCCTCGGAGGTAATAGATCGATTGGGGTTACACCATGAAGAACAGGTTGATCTTCTTCGCTTCACCATGTCCCAGGTCGTCTTGACTTCTCCATATCCCGACGTGCCTCTGGTTCGTCGGTCCATCTTCACTCATCTTCTGGGCATCTCCCAAGATGCGCCTGAGCTAGTCGGTAACTTTCCTGCTGCCTCTCCTGCGTTCATCGATGCAGAGACGAATACGGTAATCACGCGCGCAGAGCTCCGTTCATACGCTCTCCAGTTCGCATATTCGCTCCACAACCTCCCCTCACCCCTTGCAAACACCATTCGCCCCACTTCCTCACCAACGGTCCTTATTTTTTCACCCAACAACATTTCTTGGCCTGTCCTTTTGCATGGCACTGCTGCAGCTGGCTTCCGTGCCACCCTTGCCAACAGCGCCTACATCCCTGCTGAGCTTGCCTACCAATACTCCAATGCCGGTGCACACCTCGTCTTTGCTCACCCGTCGCTCGTGCCCGTCGTTCAGGATGCCCTCCACTCTTTAGGCTGCACTGACGCTGAGATCCGTGCCCGAGTCATCTTGGTAACATCGTCTTGGCTCACCGGCATGCCTGACAGCACGTCTGCAGAATCTGCCGGCTTCATCCGACTCGATGAGCTGTTGGGACGTGGCTCACTGTCTCATGAAGTCAACTTTGACGGGGAGCGATCCAATGAGACTGTCTATCTCTGTTACTCATCCGGCACAACTGGCAAACCCAAGGGCGTTGAGACGACGCACTACAACCTCACCTCGCTCATTGAGATGACGAGATCACTGTGGCCCAAGACGACCCCCGCCTTGCCCACACCCGACGGTCAGCAGTCTGACGTGTTCTTTGGCTCGCTGCCGTACTATCACGTGTATGGTGCAGGCAAGTTACTCATATCCCCACTTTCATTTGGCACACCGGCGGTCATTATGGCCGGATTCGATCCCGTGCGGTTTTGTGAAGCTGTGGAGCGATATAAGGCGTCCTTCGTGTTCGTCGTTCCACCTATGCTAGTCATGCTGGCACGTCACGAGGGTCTGTCTGCTTCTTCCTCGACGCACCAGGGACCCTAATTTCATGAGCTCTGTCGGCAGCCATCGACAAGTACGACATGACGTCTATACGCGTCATCTATTTGGGCGCGGCCCCGATAGGTGCAGACCTTGTTGCAACCTTACAAAAACGTCTGCGGATCGCTGGTGGGAATACTGTGATCACCCAAGGTACGTCCACCGACCTCGTGCTCGCAACGTGATGACCCATTCTCTTCCTGTATGTCAGCTTATGGTCTCACAGAGGCCTCCACGACGGTCACGGTGTTGCATGCAGACGATGCCGATGCCCATGTTGGTTCCGTCGGCCGCGTGATATCCAACCTCGAACTCCGGCTGGTCAGGGAAGACGCGGGAGAGGTCGGCGTTCCGACGTGTCTACATCCCCGTCGCTGATGCGTGCGCTTGCAATAGGTCATTACTGATATCGGACACGCAGGCGAAATCTGGATCCGGGGACCGACGGTGATGAAGGTTTGCATGTCGCTTGTTTTTCGCGTGTCACAGCATGCACATGCCCGGCATGTTTGGGCTACTTGAATAACCCAAGCGCGACGGCGACGGCGATTACGCCTGATGGTTGGCTCAAGACGGGAGACATTGCCGTTAGTGATGCCCAAGGATACCTCACGATCATCGACCGACGGAAGGAACTCATCAAATACAAGGCGAGTCTACTTTGGCCCGTGTGTGTGCTATGGCGACCTTGACGCATGTCCCTGTTTCTTTAGGGATTCCAAGGCAAGTGGCTGCATCGCCACTGTCTTTTTTTTTTTTGGCTCACATCGAATGAAATTGCCATAGTACCACCTGCGGAGCTCGAGGCGCTGCTGCTCGAACACGAGGGCGTCGCAGATTCCGCTGTTGTTGGCATTCACAGCCAGGAGGAAGCGACCGAGTTGCCGAGGTATGTATTGCCAGTGGTACCATTGGTCCGTGTTTTCGAAACCATCAGTCTCATCTCGCTTGCAGAGCATACGTCGTACCAACGCTGCCCATTCCACCACACGAGACGGCTGCGTTTGCATTGAGCGTGCAAGCGTGGGTCGCTGGTCGAGTCGCGGCACACAAAAAGCTGCGGGGCGGTGTCGTCGTCGTGGACCGGATTCCCAAGAGGTAGTGTTTTCGATTGTGCGCGTGGGTTGCCGTTTTGACTTGCTGTAGCGCCGCCGGCAAGATATTGCGACGCGAGTTGCGCGAGAGGGGAAAGGACGAGGTGGGACATGGTCAGGTGACACCTCCGGCGAAGCTGTAGGATATACCAAAGGGAAACGGGCGAGGTTTGTGCCGGCATGTCTCTTTCAGCACTTTGGTACTTGGTTTATGTTATGCTACTGTAGGCAACGCTGGTTCAAGTGTTGCATGATATACTCCTGGTTATTTTTGGTGACTCATCGGTGATCGATCGGTCGATCAGTTGATCATTGTGTTATTGCATGACCGTTATATCCGCGCTGGCTCCGCGAGCAAGGTCTTTCAAAGCTGTCAATTTCAAAGGCTGCAGCCTTTGTCGACCAATGTATGTCACATAAGGTTCACTACATCTCATCTATTTTTCGTCTATTTATCGTATGAACATATTTGTGGAGTACACATACATAGCCTGGGAAGGTCTTTGGTTCAGTGATTTGGGCATCAACAAATCACTTTCCCCCCCAATACTGATTCACCCTTTTACCTGCACTGAGCAAAACACACCCTGCAGAACCCAGCACAACCAGGCTATGCTGTCAATTTGATGCATCATATTACATATATTCCCATCTGAGCTATTTTATTGCTAGGAAATTATGCATCACTTCCCTTGAATCTGATGCATTAGGATCCATGCAATCTTGAAAGACAGAAATACATTACATCATCAGGGGTAAGGGTTGAAGAAGCTGATTACATAACCCCCTGTCAAGTGGTAACATCACCACCTATACCACTTTCCAATTAGGAAACATATCAGTAGAGTTGACTCCCTCTTAACCCATACCCATTGAGAAGCACTGTAAAATTTGTTTAATTAAGAAGGCTTTTTAATATGGGGGATTGATGACAGGATGCAAGCATGATAAACTTGTTTCAAGGTACTTGCATGGCAGACGACACAAGGTTGAGTCTGAGGCTACATTTCATGGTTTGGTTTCATCTCCACTCACCATTGGAACCAGCCAAAGTCACTTACAGTGACCTCAAAAACCCTTTTCATATTAGCCTTAATGGTAGTGTGGGGAGCACACTGTGAAATAGCATGGGAATTTCACTTAGCTTTGGTGAAGACATAAATAGTACATACTCTTAGCTACATAATTTCCCCCTATGTCATGTGATTTCATTCACAGGCAATGAAGATATGGTCAATTATAATCAGCAATGTCATGGAAAGGGTTTTTGAGCTCTTTAACTGATGATTGGGATCTCATTCAAATCATTGAATAGTAGCCACTATTTTCTAGTACAAACAAAGATATACATATAATTAGTATGTCTGAGTGTAAAACAGTTCCCACACTTTTTGATTTTCAA
>JBBPKK010000752.1:0-16617 GCA_038089215.1 Tylopilus vinaceipallidus
ACCTTTTCCGACTCCTCCGCGTTGAGGACGTGAAGCAGAAATTCGACGAGGCGTTCACCCTGAGCGTTGCCGAGAGAGAGACGTGGAGTAGATTAACGATATTGTCCACGTGACATGCAAAGACGTACCCCGACGCCCCCGTTACCCATGAAATCCCCCTCGTGTACCATCAGCATGTCGAACACGATTTGCAGCACGCGCAGCTTGAGAACTTCGGGCGAGGACTGCACTTGTGATAGGAAGAGCTGAAGCGAGTTGAGTGCCATCCGCTAGAAAGGGCACGTTGAGGTTCTGTACGGCAATCAGCACGAGAATTGCAGAGGACGTACGCGTGCAATGAGACAACATAGCCCGAGGCACACGAGCCCCTTTTCGCGGAGTGCGAGCTCCTTGCGCTTGACGGCCGGCACGATTAGCTCACCCAATATGCCTTCCAATGTCGAGTTTTCTTCAAACGTCTATATGACGTTTGAGCGCCAGTTTGAGTCTTCAACGAGTCGACGTACCCCGTTCACGCGCTCCAGCATGCCGATGCAGAGGGACAAGCACCGGAGGTCCAGCGCGTCTGCTTGTGCTTGATCTTCAGGACTGAGTTCCTTGGGCTGTTTAGCTCCCTTGGCCACCTTGACGGCGCTCGCCGTCGCCTCGTCCTCTTCACCCCCACCGTCACCGTCACCGTCGCCCTCCTTTTCGGCATCATCCTGCCCCTCGCGGTCGTCTCGCAATTCATGCACCACCTCGACGACGACCCGAATGAGATCCCGCTCGCTCGGCGACAGCACGCGGAGCACGTCCAAGCACCGCGCCACCAACCCCTCGGGCAAGGTCTGCTGCCCGATCATGTCCCTCACGAGCTGAAACATCTTCCGACGGCCAATCTCGTCCGCATAGTCGAGGTTCACCGCGAGCTTGAGCATCTCGGCGAGCACAAACTCCTCGTCGAGGAGCACGTCGTCGAGATGGTCCTCGCGCTCGCGCTCGTGGGCATCGAGAGCGCGAAGCGCACGGGCCTGTGCGACGGCGTCGAGGTCCTCTTGGTACTTGTTGTACACGCCCTGGATGCGAAACGCGAGATGGGTCACGACGGGGAGCGCCCCCTCCAGCTTGGCCTGGTCGTCGGTCGCGATGCAGTGCGCCACGTAGACGCGCGCCAAAAACGCCTTTTCGGGCGTCAGCGCGTCCCAGTACGCGTCTTGCATAAACAGGGTGAGTGACCTGCGCACACCCACGGGGCACACACACCTTTGAACGCGAGCTGGTCGAAAATGTCGACGCGGGTGGCAAAGATGCTCAGTAGGGCATCCTCGGCGACCGAATTCTCGTCGAGATCGAACAGGGCGAGGAGCGCGAGGATGTCGTCGAGTACGTTGATGCCTTCCTCGTACTTGGTGGACCCCCGGACCACGTCGACCCAGGCCCCGAGGAGGGACCCGGCGGCGGCGCGAACGGCGGGCTCGCGGTCGCCGAGGCCGTTGCGGATGATAAGCTCTCTCTGGGCGATGGTGAGCACGCGCGGGTGGAGGGGACCGATACCGGAGCCGTCTTGGGTGGTGCAGTTCTTTTCAAGCACGGTGGAGTAGACAAGGCGGCGCATGACGGTGTCGGTGTCACGCGAACGGGCGAGAATCGCGGGGACGGTGTGTTGGGAGATGGGGATGTTTAACAGAGCGGCACGGCGGACTTCACTGTGTAAACATTAGACAGCTGAGGCGAGGTCGGAAAGGAGGCGTACGGGGCGGGATCACAGCTGAGGGTGTCGAGGAGGACGTCCATGGCGGTGCGTTCGTCGTCTGTACAGTCGGAAACGTCTTCGGTGCCGCAGAGCTTGGAGAGGACGACGGCTGCCTGTACGCGGATGAGCGTTTCCTTGTCGTGGACACGTTCGATAAGCGCGGCCCGGAGCAGCTGATAGATGTCGTCGCTGTGGCGGGTCAGTCGGCGGGTGGTCATTCAAACGTGTGCGCACTCTATTTCACCGAGCCGGCTAGCGATCTCTGAGAGCACATGCACGCAGCGATAACGGACGACCTTGTCCTTGGCGACGAAGCCTTTGAGAACGAACTTGCAAAGGCGTGCTATGAAACGGGAGGCGGTGGTCTCGTCATCGTCGTCGTTGTCGCCTTCTTTCCTTGCCTCGGCAGCTGGACACGGTCGACAGGGGGTGCATTCGAAAGCCAGATGGGCGCACCTTGCGTGTTGAGATAATGCACATATGCGCCGACAAACTTGATGACCCGGTCTGCCTGAGAGACGCCCTTTTTGACGACGAGGACGCGGGTGAGGAGGGCGATGAAGGTGTCCTCAAAGTTGCGTTCGCCGGTGAGCTTGATGCTCCGCCCGCCGTGGACGGGCTCGGTGAGTGTGGCGGCGTCGGTGTGGACCTTGTGGAGCGCGACGACGTTCTTTTGGTGGTTCGCCGTCGTCGTCTGGACCTGGTCAAATATTTTCGGGAGCGCGTCTGCGGCCGAGGTCGTCCGCGCCGGCATCGTTGGCGTCGTGGCACAGACGAAAGGCGCTGTGATTCAACGCGGTGATCACGTGTGTCATGCCGTCATGTGATCGCCTCTGAAAGCACGTGCTTTCCTAATGATTATAATCTGCCAAGCATTATGTACCGAAATTACCGCAAACCAACTGAGAAAGTAGGGAGCATGGGTTTGGGGGTGTGCGTCATGTGTATTCCGGGCCAATAGCGTTGTCTTCATTATGGACCAGTGGGAGAAGCGTATTAGCATTACGTGCGTGCCGAGTCGCTCCGCCCCGGAATGAAGCCACGTGGGAGACGCGCATATAATACACGGCTAGCTCATGTCTTTCCGCCGCCACCATGCTCCTCGGTGCACCCATCCAGACCATTCTGTACACCGTGTTCCAGGTGAATGCGATATCTTGGACTCCCTTGATCTGTCACCGACCCTGCCCAGTCCATCTTCCAGGTCTTTCTCCTATGTCTCGCCGGCTTCTTGCTCTCGCTCAACGGCATCGTTGATAAGCCCATCTCAAAGGTACCCGACAGCATTTCCGTGTCGGCGCTGCTCACTCGCCCCAGGCACTGAACCACCTCAACATTGCTCTCTTCACGCCCGCCCTCCTCTTCTCCAAAGTCGCCTTCTTCCTCTCGCCAGGCATGTCTGCTGTTCGGTCCCTCCGCTCCGCTCACCCCTCCGCAGCCAAACTACGCCAGCTATGGATCATTCCCATCTTCTTTACTGTCCTGACGGGTCTGTCTGGACTCGTCGCTTACTTGCTCGCACGCCTGTTTCGTCTGAAACGGTCTCAAGCGTACGTTCGTTCCTGTCATGTTAGCCGGCTGCTTCATCCCCCTTCAGCAATTTCGCCACCGCCGCATCCATGTTCATGAACTCGAATTCCCTCCCCGTTGCTCTCATGCAATCCCTCGCTACCACCGTCCCGCTTCTCAAATGGGGCCCGGATGACACCGTCGACGCCATGTTTGGCCGCTCACTCACTTATCTCGTCGTCTTCAGCACTCTTGGCATGATCGTAAGTCCTCTCTTCCGATCCCGCCGGTTGTATTTTGCTTCTAGCGTCTTGGCATCAAGCACGCCATACGCACGCCACTCTTCTACTCGTTCTGTGTTTCATTGACACACGTTCGACAGCTTCGTTGGTCTTACGGCATCCATCTCCTCACCCAAGCAGACGAACCAGATCCTCTCACCCCCGTAATCACCACGTACCATGATGCCGACGACACTGACGAACACCCCGGGTTCACCCCTGTCGCCGTCGATACACACGCCGCGACACGACTGGTTGATTACGAGACCGAGCCCGACATCGATGGAGACGACCAGCACCACTGGTGCACCCGGCACCCACGTTCCCGTCCCCTCCACCCACGTCTCACCGCTCTTTCCCGGCATACCCGCCCACACGCGCACCTACGCTCACACCTCCCTGCCGTACCGACATCCCCTGGCGATCAGTCCGAGAGTGAGGACACTGACGACACCACCGGAGGCGAGTCTGAAGACACGATCGTCCGTCCCGAAGCGACCGACACCGGCTTCTCCACCGAGGCCGAGGACGCTCCACCCGCCTCGTCCTCGTCCGGCGCGCACCCGGTTCCACGATGGGATCCACACGCCCAACCTGCCTCTGTCCTCGCGCGCGTGTGCACGCGCCTGACGTCCCTCTCCCCGCCCCTCGTCGCCTCCCTGCTCGCGCTTGCCGTTGTCCTGGTCCCGCCTCTCCAGCGCGTGCTCCAATCCCAAGCGATGGTTCCCTTTAAAGGCGCACTGGACAATGCAGGCGCCTGCAGCATCCCGCTCACCCTCATCGTCCTCGGTGGCTGGTTCTGGGACGGCAACGCCAAGCCCACACCCACGCCCGCCGCCCAGGTAACCCTTGCCAAGGGGACCAGCCGCAGCATCGCCAAGCACAAGGGCACGGGTCGCCTTCCTTCTCCAGACGCCGATGGTCAAGGCCATCCAGATCCTGCTGCGCCGCCGCGCCAAGGCCACCACGTGATGAACCACGCGAACGGCTCCACTGCCTCGTTGTCCTCGCTTCTTGGGACGTTTGGCGACGTGCTGATGGCCCGCGTGCCGCTGCGCGGCTCTGCACGGTCGCGCCGGCGTGACCGAGGGTCCGCGCTGTACACCCACACGGACGACGTCGAGCGCGGTCCGCTGGCCACGCACGCGGAGACGGCGGACGCCAGGCCCGGATCACGATCGCGAACGGACCCCGCACCCGCCAACGGCCGCACCCGCCCGTCGCTCGCGGCCCGCGGGACGCACGCTCCGGGGGAGACGCTCACCGTGTGCCTCACACTCCTCGCGCGGATGGTCCTCGTCCCGGCCCTCGTCACGCCCCTCATGGTCCTCGCGAGTCGACTGGGCTGGGGCGGTGACGTGTTTGAAGAGTACGTCCCCCATGTTGCGTGCGTGCACCCACTTGACCCCATCGACAGCCCGGTGTTTGTCGTCTCGAGCATGCTGCTGATCGCCAGCCCGCCCGCGTTGACGCTTGCCCAGGTCCGTCCGTCGTGTGTGTGTGTGCCGTGCGTTTCCCTGACGTCATCCGCGTAGATCTCTCAGCGCGCCAAGGGGTTCACTGGCAGCGCCGAGACCGACGCGTTTTCGCCCTTTGAGCGCCTGCTCTCCCGGACCGTGTTCTGGGCCTACCTCGTCCTCACGCCGCCCGTGACGATCGCGAGCGTCATGGTCGGACTGGTGCTCGTTGGCGCCTGAGGCGCGTCCGTCGATGTCACCCCTACTGTACATATTCATTTTATTTTATTTTTCTTGGGCTGAATTCCGGGGTGCGCGCGCGGCACGGTGCGAGGGCACGCGCGTACCCACTGTTCCGTATGCATCCCCGCCTAGAGCTGTCCATGGCGTCGTATTCCATCCTACACGTCCTTTGCGTAGACTACATCTGTTGACACGGGATCGTGTGCCTACCAACGCGACGATGTGTGCGTTTGTCCACTACACCTCGCTGCGTTCTGCACGTTACCGCCGTCGCCTGTCCCTCGGATGTGTGCGAGCAGACCCTTCAAACCGAGCCAGCACCCGCGGCGTTGCTTCCGAGGATGTCATGTCGTCACCGCCCGCGACCGGCACCAGCCGCAGCGGGGCGGGACCAGCGAAGACTGGCGCCCAGGCGTCCTCTGGCGCGTCGCCGCCGCCGCCGCCACCGGGGGGACCCTCCCCAGCCCGCACGTCTTCCTCGACGTGACCATCCGCCCCGGCGCCCGAGTCAGTGAGCGCACGCACGAGCCGCGCGTGCACCCCGACAACAATGTCCGCGCCGTGCGGCACTGCCTGGTCCACCACGCGCCGCACGAACGCGGGGAAGCGCGCGAGGACGACGGCGGGGCGCGCCAGCTGCGCGGCGTGCAGCGCGTCGAGCGTCAGCGCGAGCAGCGCGGGGTGTCTGTTGCGCGCGGGCGCGTGAGCACGCGACCACGGACAGCGAGGACAGGGGAGTGGGGGGCAACGCACCGTGCGACGAGGCTGCACGCGGCCTCGTGCAGGACGTTGTCCGCCGAGAGGCTGGCGCGGACGTGCGCGAGCGCGGCCTCGCGGAGCGCGTCGTGCCCGATCTGCACGTCGACGGCGGTGCATCATCACCCGGCACGTGAGCGCGTGACGCGGTAGACGGGGGACGCACCGCACCTTGCACGCGAGACGGTACATCGACTTGGCCGAGCATCGCGGCTGGTCGCGGTCCAGCAGGATGTCCGCGCGCGTCGCGCCGGACGAGCACCACGGCCGAATGTGCTGTTGCCCGTTGGGGAGGGTCGAACGCAGCGGGAGAAACGCGATCTGGCCCGTGGCGAGATAGGTCAAGAGGCTGTACCACCTGGAACGGGGTGTCCACGTTCAGGGCGACGTCGGAAACATACCAGACGTGAACGCACGTGCGGAAGGCGGCGTCTTTGACGAGAATGCGCCGCGCTGTCGTCGTCGATGGCCGTCGGAGGCGTACAGCGGTCGGATCTGCCCCCGTCGTGCCGTCGCGCGGGAGCACGTTTGCCGATCTGGTGTCATCTTCGCGTTCCGGGGATCGGTCGTCGGCGCACGGTTCTTCGGGACACGAGACGTACGTGTCCGAGGTGACTGATTCGTCCTCGGACAGCCTACTCAGATACGTCAGCTAGACATCAAACGAAATATAGTACGCTTCACTCGTCGTCCACAGGTGGTGAATCAACACCGATTTTGGAACTGGACCGATCAGTCGATGCCTCGGCAAGAGGGTCTTCACAGTCGTCAAGATCGCTATCGCTTCCATATCCGTAATCGGCTAGCCCAGCTTCTGCGGGAATCTGTTCGTTACACGCCAAGTTGGCGAACGAAGCATCAGAAGGATCGATGCTGGCATTCAACACTGGCATACCGCTCGTAAACAACAGCTTCCCAAACGGAAGAATCACCCACAATCGCGGAAGTAGGTCGAACTCGCGACAAGAAGCGCACTGTTCGCACAGACGACACGCGGTGCAAGGACACGGCCCGACGATACCGATCGCGCGGAGAAGAGGTAGAACTCGACGTCGATGAGCTCTTCCCCGAGAAGGAGTTGCTTCAGCAACCACGCGAGACCGCCCTGCTTGACGGGGTCCAACACCCGTGCTGGTGTGCCGTTTTCACCAGCGGCAGTCGCATCCCCCTCAGGCTGCTCGAACGCGGAGCTTCCCTCTGCATCGGGCGCCCGCTTCTCGGTGGCTGCACATGCACCGTTCGCACGGCACCCGAATGCCGGGCTGGTGGCATGCTGTCGGCGTATCCACGCTTCGTCAGTCGACTGGGCTGCCCGGGTCGCGGAAACACCCGTTCGGCCAACCGCCCCCGCCGGCTTGCGATCCTGCTCATAGTCTTGCACGCGCAATTCCTCGTTCGCGCTGTTCAGCCCAACGACATCACCAATGCCCCGTTTGGTCGACCTACCTCGAGAGACGTCCCCTGATAGGCCAGCATACCGCTGATCGATTGGTATTGGAGCATGGTGCTCGGCGCTGCGGGGTCTTTTTCGCAGAATACAACGTAAGCCGGCGTCGACGTCCCTGTCGTCACCGGGGGTGGACCGGCGTCTGCGCTGGCTGGCGGGGGGCCTACGCGAGTTGGACGCGCTCTGGTAGAGGCCATACGACGTACCGAATGGCGCGATGCCAAAGCGCCCAAAGAGCGAGCCAACGCTGCTCCCGCCAAACGCGCTTCCCGACGATACAGTGGCAGGGCGAGCGCTAAATGCGCTCGTGCCACCACCGAACGCAGAGGTGCCAGCAGACTCGGAGGGTGGGACATGTTGGCCCAAACTACCTGTGGCATTCGATGTGAGCACTGGCGTTGTCGTCAGTCAGAGAGCGATACCAAAGGCAGAGGAAGTTCGAGCATTGGTCGTTTCGAGGTTGCCAGACATGGCCGAAGCACCTCGAACGCTGTGGGAGGGCTGCGACCACGACGTAGATAACGCGGGTCATATCAACGCTGTATTCCCGCTTTTGCTACCGGGCTTGTTAGCCAAAAGCGGAACATGGAAGGTCCATGGCATAGAGAGTGGGTCACGAGCGCTGAGCGAATCTGGGCAGTTGCCTCATGATCAAGTTCGACGTAAAGACACGGGCTACAACGTGGTTCCCGCATTGCTGGCAGTTTCCACAGGCTATCCTGACTTATCAATGTCTGCCGAGATTCAAGTTCGTCTTCATCTCGCGAGACGCAAGGGCAGCGAACGAACAGCTCCCGCATGCCGCCCCTACCTAACTAGCCACTGTTAGTACAGTAGCCGACTGTTCCGCGCTGGATGATAGCCGATTTGAACCTCGGACACCTCTTCCCTCAGCGAATCAAAACCTAGTGGGGACAAGCACACAACGATGCAATGCGGCAGGAGGTTATCTACGCTACTAGATTCGCCGTGCGCACACGCCACTGCTGAGTCTTGACCCATGTTGTGCCACAGAGGATTGCCAACATGGATCCTGTGTTCTGACGATGCCGTTTCGATGAAGAACGATGTCGAGTGTGGTCCTCCGGGGCATAATCCTTGGCCGGGGGCTCTCTGGACAGGAAAACCTGTATGATCAGAGCTGGATCGCTCAATCATGAGGGGCGAACATGTGGTGTGAGCATGCGAACCAACTCACATTTTCTGGCTCTCCTGAGCGCTCTTGTATAACCTTCTCCACGTTTTTGACGATGCATAGTGCGGACAAAGCTAATGTCGTTGAGTGGACAGTGAGCGTGGTGTGCCCCGGACAGTCGAAATCGATGGCCGGGTCAGCGAGAAGCAAGCGATGGCCTCCTGATGAAGGGCCACGTCTGAAGATATCTTTCCGCATTCAGTCTACCGCTCGCCACACTGGAGGTTCGAATGTGGCGAGTGGAAGACAGAGATGCGGGTGGTGTCGTTCTGCGATGGCCGACTCGGAGAGACACGTATTAGCCAAGTGGCCCGGGCATTCCCGGAGTTTGGTGTCAACACCGGGTTCTCAACGCAAAACCGGATACCCCTGAATCGCACACCTTGTAGATTATATTCACACCATTGAGCATCGTCACAGGTCCCGTTCAGTAAAAGGTCTGCATAGTGTCAGAGAATGCTTCGGAATAGAAAGCGAAAATCGAAGCATGCGGCAAGACACTGGTTGAAACACCGTGGCATTAAATTCACTGTTTTCCCTTCTTCACGCCGTTCTTTTTGGGTGTGTCATCGAGATCGGCCGCCGCCGCGTACTCGAATGCTTGTTGTTCCGTGGACTCACGATCATCCTTTCTCTTGCCTTTGCGACGGTTAGGCGTGGAATCGGCTGGTGTCCCCTCATCCGAGTCTCCTGCAACCGTTGCCACAGTTGGCCTGGCCCGTCCTCCGTCGAAGGCGTCCTGGGAACGGAAAAGTGGGACCGACCAAGAAGTATTTGCTGCGCTTGCTAACGCGAATGGATGGAGAACTTTCATAAACCTCTCATGGATATCGAGCATAATCTTGGCGCCATGCCAAAACTCCCCTTGCGCGATGCGCTGCATGAGGGTGGGGAAGGGTGCCACGATAACAGGGTTTGCGATACGTACATGCAGCACGTCAAGCTCTATCTGGAGCAGCTCCGGATCCATAATGAGCCGATCGACATCTGGAAGACGTGTCAGCTCGAAAAACGTACTTTGGTACGTGAAGAGGGAACAATGTTGGAGGGTGTGGGACGAGATGACAAGGGCACAATCAGTCCAAAAAGACTGCCACGTGTGTTGTTAGACTGTGATCCAGGTGCAAGTAGCGCACGCGGCAAATTTCAACACAAATTCGAGTTAACTATCTGTATCTATGTTTACAGTCATGGTGTCTGTTCAGCAAATGATTCGGTACTGGTAAAACTTTGGGTCAACTGATCGCGGGTGCAAAATAGGCACTCAACACGCACTATGGTATAATTTGATTGTAGCTTCACTTTGCTTTTGCAATCTCGTTTACATCTGATGTGACCATCGTCGCAGATGACCCGTCACTCGCCGAAGGAGTACAGGAAAAAAAGTGGGACGAAGAGGATAGAGGCAGCGCGAACGCGAAAGGATGAAGTGATCTCAACAACCTTGCATGAATGTCGGTCATAATCTCGGCTCCATGTGGAAGCTCCCCCTGCGCAATGCGCCACATGAGAGCGGGGAAATTAGTTACGATGAGAGGGGTTGCGATGCGCGCATATAGAAAGTCGAGCTCCATCCGAAGCAGTTCAGGATGCCTTTTCGTCCCCCTAGTAAGCCAAACAATGCTTGGAAGTTATCCCGGGTGGAACAACCCACCTCGAAACCAGACTGGACGAAATTTCTTGCAAAATGTTGTAATCCGTGAGGTCGTTCTGAATGTGCTCTAAAGCCTCTTTGCGAAGATGATCGAGCCCAACCTACTAGAAAATGTAAATTGGCTGGTATCCCTGGCCCTGTAAAACACCCCGACCTTGCAAGCAAGACGATACAAGGACTTTGCAGAACACTTTGGCGCATCTCGAGTGGTCGTGGGTGTCGATGATCCACGAGGTTTCCCTCCAGGCACTACCGAACTTAGAGGCATGAAGCTGACCTTTCCGGTGGAAATATAGTTCAACATTGTATACCACCTGAAGGTGAAAATTCATCAATACAACATGGAGGGATGCAGAAATCAACGCACGTTTGGAACGCAGTATCCTTGACAAGGACATGGCGACTTTCCAAACACCCCGCCTGCGTCATGGAAGGATTTACTGACATCTTACCACCCCGGCGGCTCTGTTGGATACCAGTCCGATCACTCATTCCCGATTTTATTTTGTCTTCATTGACAGAAGCCTGCTCGTTTGATTTATGCTCTGAATTCCTGGAGGCCAGGTGGAAAATAGCTTCAGAACCATTGTTGGGAATTCTAAATGGAATGCATAGTTGGAAATCAAACAGGTCGCTATTATTCGAACTCACATATCTTCGAGTCGAGTTTTAATGTTGTCCTCTGGATGAAATATTGCAGACACAGGGTTCCGCACCTTAGGAACGGAGTCGTCACAGTCCTCGAGATCGCTGTCACTGTCATAGCCATAGTCGTTAATGTGAGCATTACAAGGAACATCATCGCCATCTGTGATATCTGCCAAAGAACGATCGGAAGGATTTATATCAGAACTCAATACTGAAAGTGATGGTTAAACACAATCACTATTTCAATAATAGAACTGCTCACGATCCAAGAAATATTTTGAACTCTTGGCTAGAAGCATATTGTTTGTACAAAGAACACGAGGCTTAAGGAGTCGGCCTGACGATAAAGATTTTTCTGAAAACAGATGAAACTGGGTATTGCAGAGCTCCTCTCCAAGAAAAAATTTTCTCATGAACTCTTCAAGATACACCTGTTTGGCAGGATCTGGCATGAAGACACAGTACCGAATCAGATGAAATGCAAGTCGGTTAGAACCAGGCACTTACCAAGCTGGCTAGAGGAGCCTCTGGTAGCTAAAACGGGATTTGGTCTTCCGATTGGGCCAAAGCTACTAGCATTTTCATGGGGTTGCTTGAGTGCAGACCCGCCACCAAGGAAGCTCGTTGGAAGCTGTTGTTTCCCGGAAGCTGCGGGTGCACTAGTACCACCACTCCCGAACGTTGAACCATGAGCAGGCTGTTGGAACGTAGTAGCCACACCCAATGAAGTGACAATGGGGGTTTGCGTAGCGGGGGCCTCCGGTGATGCACCAAATGTACTATCTGCCGCGCGATTTTGTTGATGATCTTGCGACCACAATTCCTAATTCATGACGCTCTGCAAATTGGGACACGAGATAAGATTGCGTGGACCTACCTTGACAGAGTGATTCCGAGAGGCTGGCATGGTTGTGATGGTTTTATAAAGGTGATGTTCACCCAGATCCGCAGGGTCTTTCCCTCTAAAGGCTCAGAAGGCTATTGCAGGTCCAGACGACCTTCGTCACGATTCCTTGCTAATCAAAAGCATCAGCCAAGCTAACAATGCGTCATAAACGTCGTGAGACCTACGTTCAAATGTAGTGCCCGATCTACTGCCAGCCTCAGTGATAACTTGGAACTTAGAAGCAAACCTCTCGAAAATCCAGTGGCTACTACTTAGAAGACCCGAAGGTAAATATGTTTACTACATGTTATATTAGTCAGTGAAACCCAGGATAAGCCGGAAACTGCACGAACTAGCTTGACAGGCGCAACGTTTCAACAAAGATTCGGAGTCGACGTCGTGTCTCGACGCTGACTAGTAGTTCCCGCTAGCCTTACTAAGGACGATCAGAACCCCGGTGTGAAAATACCCAGGAAACATCGAGAACTGGATTCTTCTGGGCGTCAGAGTGTACGCCTGACGTACCAGACACCGGACACACCCTTGTGCTTTGCTCCACCGTCTTCAGTGGCATAATGTATCAATACTGTGCTTCATTTTGGGGGCACGCCCAGAAGTTGAAGATCCAATCACCCTATTTTCTGAACACACAATGGTTGTACTGTTGGATTTGTCTAGGCGTCAATCATGCGTCTGGAAACTTGAACCGTCAATCAGTCCTGCCACCGAGTTCCTCTTGTTTCGACGACAACTACGATTCTGATTTCCGTCAACCAACAGTGCAGGTTGTGCTGCGGTCGCAGTCTCGTCTCATGCGAGCCCAGTGCGCATTTCAAGCCGGTGCACCCTCACTCACTCACTCTGTCTGATATTCGAGTTTCCCTGGGTGTACCGCAGCATCCAAATTCGACTGGCATGTCAAACATAGAAAGTGTCGGCACTATGTACCGATTTCGCAGCTCTCTCGTTGAAGATTTAGACGTGCGCATGAGGCTCCAGATAAGTACGCTATTGAACTTTGATATGGTGGCCTGAGCATCATCATCAGTGCCATGGAAAAGAACCATGAGCTGTCCATCGCAGAAGGCTTCAGATACTGAACGATAAAAGAATTCGGTGTTATGTTCACTCATGTATACTTAAGTTTTTATGGGCAACGAAAAAAGACAGGTTCACATGGATACACCGTGAAGTGTGTACTCAATCTACTACCGCACACCCCTTCAGCCTGAATGACAATTTTCCAGGATCTGGGGACTCCTGGGGATGATTACAATCTATTTATTTTTTTTCTTTCTGATTATGCTTGCTTTTTTCCCTTTTTTGCTAGGAAGTCCAGTATCAATGCCGTCTTCACTGATATCTACCAGTTCCTCTTCTGTCGATTGTGGCTGCCCGAAGGTAGATGAGCCGAAATTGGCGAAAGAGGACAGGTGAGAGGAAGGCGCAGGTAAGGGGGAAGGTGGTTGGGGCAGCATCTCTGTTGACGACAAGGGGTGAAGTTCCTTCAGGAACCTTGCGTGAATATCAAGGATGATATCGGCACCGTGTAGAAGCTCCCTGTTGACAGCGCGCCGTACGAGGTCCGGGAAATTGGCGACGACAGATGGGGAAGCAATATGGGCGTACAATACGTCAAGTTCCGTTTCTAGTAGCTGGGGATATCTTCGGTCTCGTCAGTAAACACTGATGTTACGCCAAACATCAATTGGACCGTACTTGGACACTATACTGCACGAAATTTCTTCCAAGATGTTGTGTTCCGTAAGGTTACTCCGAATGTGCGCTAAAGCTTCGTTTCGAAGAGGGTCCAGACCAATCTAAGCGTCGATTAGTTTGTAACTGCGATCTATTAAGTTCAGCATGCCAACCTTGCAGGCAAGACGATACATAGACTTTGCAGAACATTTTGGCTCATCTTGAGAGCTCGTCGAACTGGAAGTTTTCCCTCCAGGTGCAGTTGAACTGAGGGGCAAGAAGCTGACCTTGCCAGCAGAAAGATAGTTCAACAGGGTGTACCATCTAGCGGTGAGGGGTTATTCACAACAATGCGAACAACATGCCCAGGGGAGACTCACGTTTGGAATGCGGTGTCTTTGACAAGGACATGGCGACTTCCCAAGGACCGCAGGCGCACGGAGTGCTGGTTTGTTGATGTTTCATTACCTAGGTTAGCCAGAGATGCGATATCTGTGCCCACTACTGATTTGGCTCCGCCTTTGAACGGCTCGTCCGTTTTCGGCTCCTCCGGACTCATGACAAACATATCAGAGCTGACCGATTCTGATCCATCATCAGATAATCTGAGCAGGAATATTAATGGATAATCAGATGAAGTAGAGCAGAGCTCACTCGTCTTCGCCTTTAGATGGAGGTTCAGAGCTGATTTGAGTGGGCGAACCCATCAGTGTTACAGCCTGACTCTGTGATGCATCCGGGACGACATCGATGCACTCATCGAGATCACTATCACTTTCATATCCATAATCGTCGATTGGCACACTACTAGGAACATCATTATCGTCTGTGATGTCGCTCAACGATGAGTCATCAGGATTTATATCCGAGCTCAACACTGAACGGTACCATTGATAAACGTAACAATCTTCCATTTAGCACACTACTCACAGTCTAAAAAGTATTTCGAGCTTTTGGCTAGTAGGACATTGTTTGCGCAGAGAATACGAGGATGGATAATTCTGCGTGATGGTAGAGATCTTGCAGAAAAGAGATGGAATTGCGTATTGACAAGTTCCTCTCCGAGAAGAAGCTTTCTCAATAATAGTTCTAGACTCTCCTGTTTGACAGGATCCGAACTAGGGCCTGCAGTGAAGTGGGTCAGATGAGCACCACGTCGATTACGATCGACAACTAACTATGGTGAGAGAACGCGGTCCCAAGAGTCGTAGCGGGACGTGACCGCCCGAATACAGTCTCACCGAAGACATTGGCAGTATGGACGGCGATGTCAGAGGTCGGTGGGGGTGGTGCCAGAGATTGAGGTGTCTCAGCCGCAAAACTTTTCCACATGGCACCAGTGACTCTGAGTAAGCCAAGAATTGATGTCGCTGGTAGAAGAGGATTTCTTGTGGTACAACTCACGGAGGGTTGCCATCTGTGCTTGATGGAAGCCACGCGCTAGGCTTCGCACGGACCCTTACTCAGGCTACTAATACCGCCCCTGACCACTTTTCTGCCTTTTACTCGCGTGGCCAAATCATGTGAAAAAGACAATAACTCGCGGTATATTCAGTAGGCCCTTTCTCCCAAGTCATCAAGCTTGAGCAGTCTGGGACCCTTCCAACTACTTATATGTAGTAGCTATTGGTATCGTTTGCAGCGTGAGTGGTTTTTACCTGGTTGTCACTCACATGGGTACCTTGGGGTCCAGGGTCAGACTGGATGGTATTGCACTAGCGATGGTGTACGGTGGTCTTCAAAAGGTCTGCAGAGAGTCCCGCGGCCTTTACCCATCACCACTAATACATATCATCATCCGGCAAGGTTGGCATATAAACACGTCTGTATCCTGTTACAACTCAATACTGATCATTGGACCAGCCTTAATGTTTTATGCTGTAAGCTTACACGATTCCTCACAAACATTGAGCTTATGCTATGCAGGCAAGCTTGTTCAATAACGTGCTTTTCATGATTTGGTGATGGACCTGCCCATGGACTTGGCTCGAACATAGACAGGACAGTGTTCAGTAATGCGAGCGATCCCGCCTGGCCGGTACTGCACGATAACGAATCCATTGCCTTATTGAATGAGACCCAAGAAAATTTATCCAAGTAATTATCGTCGATTCTGTGTCGCGTTCACGTTTCAACGTGAGCGGTCGTCTCCGGCGTCTGTGGTCAGATCTCGGCATAAACACCGAACCACAGAGCCCTGCCAGTCAGAGCGACGGCCCTGAGACAGTTTCGATGGGTGCTGTGGGCGAACCCCAACCGACGTCGGGTGACAGGCCGCAGATTTGCCAAGACGGCCGTTTATTTCCATGGCCTGGAGGTAGCGTGAGCAGGATATGTGAATAGACATGTTCAAAGTGCGCTCTGCGTTCTTGTACCATTGTCCAGGATCGATGTACCACGTTAGGTGCACATTTGTTTAATGAGACAACGCGATCAATCGTCTCAGCGATATGTTTCTCTTCTGCTGCCAATATGGTCAAAGTCTGAACCTGCTCATTTTCAGCATAGGATCATATCTCACCACCGTCATATCGTCGTCCTTCCTCTTCATTTTTCAATTTTACAGCCATCCTCGCAGTCTGTCGTTTGATCAACGTTGTTGTTTCCCCCGACAGCTCTCATGGGGCAGCCCAAAGCAACTACGACGACTTGGTTACTCATCGCAACACAATCGTGCATGGTGTCAAGATGAAAAGTCATGGCAAACGGACGTCGACGTTTGTTAATTTTGTATCCAATGGATTGTCAATAAAACCGTCATGGAGTCCGTAGCACCTATGCTTGGAGAGCAGTACGATCGCAAAGCACGACAGCAAAAAGAAAACAAGAACACGACAACGATACGACAGCAACACGCGACGGAACCCACGTCACAATATATCCATCACCTTGGCCTGCACGTCCTTCACATAGTCGATCTGCGGGTCCAGCCCCGCCACAGTGATCGCGTGCTCCGCCGCGACCCGCCGATACTCGCCCTGCGCCTGCTGCTGGAGCAAGAGGGCCTCAAAGGGTCGGTTCAGCCGCACGACCAGCCGCACCGCCCGCGCGCGGTGGGCCGCCAACCGCGCCACTTCGTCCACCCCTTCCGTCTCGTCTGCCCAGGTCGCG
>JBBPKK010000753.1:0-16602 GCA_038089215.1 Tylopilus vinaceipallidus
CTGTACAGAATCCCACAGATCACTTGGGCACTGTAGTTGACTGTACATATAGGGACCTTTCTGTAGTACTTGTGACTACTGTAGAACACTGCACAGTACTGCACAGAAGTGGTATGATTTGCTGATGCAACCACTGCCGACACAAGTGAGGCTGTGTGAGACTGTGAAGATAAGTCACAATACTCAGGTCGTACAGGAAACAGACTTATCATTGACAGGCATATGGGTATTGTCACAACTAACAGCTGAGACAGCACTCCTCTGGATTTTTTCTGTCAGCCGAACACAACTGATAGAATGCTTATACATACGTGTTACAAGGTACAGTAGCTCCTCACCACATCTGATCTGGGCATCTTTGTTGTTGACGGATTCCACTTTTCAGACATTGCTACAGATGATGTGGCAAGGGAGGAGATGTGAAGGAGTGGGGGTGACATAAATGAGAGGGGTCAGACAAAGCGCACAGCACTTTTGGCTCCAGACAGAGCAGGCTCAGGTGGGGCATGAGCTGCGAGGGCAGGTGGGGCTGCCCTACAGCGGCAATAAAGGGTCTACTGGCATGCCTAAGACCCCAGGATGGGGAAAGCTGTGAGGCACCAAAAATGGACTGTTTGAGATCTGGGAGTGATGGATTGGCAAGACGGCAAAAGACATGGTGAAACCACAACTGTAGATAAGCAGGCAGGTGGAGGCACAGGAAGAAGAGGACACGTGCTGCTTACCTAGGCTCATCTGAAGACCATGGTCTATGGCACCACTTGTGCCTTGCGACACCACAGACCTCTGCTCAGTCACATCTGACAAGAGTAAGTACAATATATGTGTGCATATGTATATGTACTGAAACACACCTATGTAGCATTGTGACGCTGGCCATCTGGCATCAAGGTTGTCATCCAAGTAATCACAGCATTCTGTTGCTGTGATCTCTACAATTGTACTTGAGTGTGTGTTGCCACAAGGATGGCAGCTGTAGCGCAACCCAAAACCAGTACTAGACGTGGCTCAGGCTACTCTGACTTCAGGCTTATAAGAGCTAAGATTATGGGGAATAGCCACAAGGACTTAACTGAGGTTCTTGGGCGGTATCATTCAAGTATATATACCATAGGGACATGTTTGTACATATTGACTAAAGGTCCGTGTGTATCTACATAGCATGATGTCATGTGGGAAAGTATAGTAAGCATATGACGTATCGTGAGAGTCGTGCCTACCATGAGGCGGTCTAGAGTGCCACAGGGCACGGCGATCAAAGATAAGTGCCTCAAGGCGCGGAGATTAAATACACGAGGCAGATAAGGGTCTAGGCCCCTACCACGTGTGTGCCTGACATCCGGACAGCTTGGATTCCTCCAAGCTGGTCGTCACGTGAACTAGTCATGTGCTAAGTCTCACGGTCACGTGCTCGTAAAGCAAAATATGTCTAAGTCCATTGTCGTGATACTGGCAGCATAGGGCAAATCGTAACATTACCCCCCACCTAAGAATCGGATTCCAGACGATTCCAGATAGGATCACAGACAGTAAATACGTCATAAGGCCGGAACAGGCTGTGGAAACGATCAACGTCGATAAGGTTAAGCTTCTGTGGAGCGCTTGGGTTCATCCGATGGAACTCTGCAACAGCATCCTTTGCTGAGGTGAGGTGGTCCGCGGGTTCCCACGTTCGATCTTCTTCCCCATATCCAGACCAGTGGACTAGGTACTCCAAACGTCGACCCTTCATTCGTGAGGCGATTACATATTCAACCTCGTATTCCTCATTTCCGTCTTCCGTAACCTTTACGGCTCCAGGCTTGTATGTCGGTTGGCCATCAAGGCGATTTTTATAGGGTTTTAATCGGGACACGTTTATAACTGGATAGATCCGCATCCCTTTGGGTAATAGTAGTTTTATGACATTCCGGTCATTAGGTGCTTCTATCACCTTATATGGTCCAAGCCATCGCTCAGTTAACTTTCAGCTTATCCTTGTTTCTCGGAGATTAAGGTTCTCGGTGCTCAACCACACGAGATCGCCTACTTTGTATTCCGGCGCATCTGATCGTCTTTTGTCAGCCTGCGCTTTCATTGTTTTTCTCCTATTCTCTAGGTTTTCTCTGACCTGATCCAAGGTCATCCTCATTCCATCTAGGAACTCCTGCGCAGCAGGTGCCTTTGTGTTTACTGGCTCTATCCCCATTCGTGGTTCATACGACCATGTTACCTGAAACGGTGACTTCTTCATAGAGGACGATTGCCGATTGTTGTACGTAAACTGGGCTAGGCTCAGCCATTCTGCCCATTGATCCTGTTTTTCTGTGCAGTACAGCCATAAATATTGCTGTAATTCGCGGTTTATCCTTTCCGTTTGCCCATCCGTTTGTGGGTGGAAAGCTGTGCTTAACTTAAGTTGGATGTGGAGAGACGCCGACAAGTCCGTCATCACCTGCAAGGCGAACTGTGGTCCCTGATCCGATACTATAGAGTCAGGAAGTCTGTGATGCTTCCATACATGATCTCGATAAAGTTTGGCCGTTCCTTTGCTTGTTATAGTTTTATTCGTAGGGATGAAACAAGCTTCCTTCGAGAATCGGTCCACAACTACCAAGATTGAGTCATATCCGTCTGATTCGGGTAAGTCTGTAATGAAATTAGCGGAGATCTCCTTCCATGGTGCACTAGGCACGGGGAGGGGCTGCAACTTTCCAGGCTCCACCCGGTTCGTTGGTTTCATCCGATTGCATCATTCGCATCGGGAACAGTAATTTTTGACTTGGTCGGCGATACCCTTCCAAGTATAATATCGGGAGATCAACTCCTTAGTCTTTTCTGCTCCCCCATGTCCTGCGATAGGGGAGTCGTGGTATAAAGTTATAATTTGTTGTCGGATATCCCCATTGGGCACGAAGATTCGTCCATCGTGGTACAGGAGCCCTTCCTTTAACTCTCCCATACTTTCCGTTTCTTTCAACAAATTCGTTGCATCTCGGATGCGCTTGAGTATTTCTTCCTCCTCCGAGGTTACCGTGGTGATCTCGGTCGTTTTTCGTACTCGACATTCGGGGATTAAGACTACCCCTTTATTGTCATCTTTTATTCCCATGACATGGTCCTCCCTTCTCGAAAGAGAGTCAGCTTTTCCCATACTAGTTCCTGGTTTTCTCACTAATACGTAATTGAAGCGAGATAACCATTGCGCCCAACATGCTTGCCGTCGGTTAAGGTCTTGACTGGTCATAAAATATTGCAAGTTCGCATGATCGGTCCAGATCTCGAACTGATGGCGTGCTCCTTCTAGGTAATACCGCCATATCTCTAAAGCATAAATTATTGCCAGCATTTCTTTATCGGCTATCGGGTAGTTCCTTTGTTCAGGGGTCATTTTGTGGGAGCTGAACGCTACCGGATGCCATTTTCCTTCTTTTTCTATAGATAGTACTGCCCCTGTTGCAAATGCTGAGGCATCACATTCCAAGCGATACTTTGCTTCTTCGTCGGGATAAGCCAGGATTGGTGCTTCGGTAAAGGCCTTCTTTAGCTGATCGAAAGCCTCTTGTTCCTCGCTTCCCCATTGTCAAGCCTTGTCTTTCCTTGTTAGCTCGGTTAGGGGTCTAGCCCATTCGGAGAACTTGTCAATGAACCGTCGGTAAAAGTTGGCGAGCCCTAGAAACCCTCTAATTCCTTTTACGGTGGTGGGGACTGGCCAATCTAGCACTCCTTTGAGTTTTGACTCCGACATCTTGATTCCTTGGCTGGATACATCCATTCCCAGCATTTCGACTTGTTCTACCAAGAAGAAGCATTTTTCTGGTTTGATAAATAGATCATTGTCCTTTAACTGCTGTAATACTTTAAGGACGGCGTTGTCGTGCTCCTTTTGATTTTCTGTTTTTGTAAAAATAACCATATCGTCCATATAGATTATTACGAAGGACTCCATGTCAGAGAATATGTCGTTCATCATTGCTTGGAACGTTGCGGGGGAGTTATTTAATCCGAAGAACATAATGGTCGGCTCAAAACTTCCTTCTTCGGTGGTGAAGGCTGCCTTCCATTCGTCTCCTTCTTTGATTTGTACGTTATTGTACCCCCATCGCAGATCCATTTTTGTGAACTTCTTTGCTCCTTTGAGTCGATCGATCAACTGCGATATTAGCGGCAGTGGATATCCATTTGGTATAGTCCAGCTATTTAAATAACGATAATCCTGCACCATTCTCTTTGTCCCTTCCTTTTTGGGAACGAAGAAGACCAGTGACATCTGAGGGGACTTGGAGGGTCGTATATATCCTTTCCTTAGCTGTTCCTTTACGAATGCTTTTACTTCTTCTTTTTCGTCCACCGACATTGGGTATACTTTTGCCTTTTTGGGAATAAAACCTTCTTTCAGGTCAATGGCATGATCCCACGTTTGTCGGATGGGCATTCATTTGGATGCTTTCTTGGTGAACAGTTCAATAAATTTGTGATACTGTTCTGGTACGAGCTCCTCTGCCGTCTTTTCTACCTTTTTAGGTGGTACAACCTCCATTTTTTTAATGTGATGGTACACATATGGAGCGCTTAGAAGTTCCTCTTGATCGAGGGCTTGGAGCACAGCCGATCGGTCGGATAAGAGATAACATGATCGGGGGCACTTAGTCATCTTGACTTCCCCTGTCTTCCAATTTATATCAGGGTTGTGCTTCTTCAGCCACGTGTACCCTAAGATTATGCTAACTTTTCCTAGGTCGGTTACTTCTGCTTCCAGGTTTTCTCGATGGCCCTGGTAGTCTACGATCAGGGTAGCAGTATGCGTAATATTCCCAGCGCTGTTCTTTGTCCCGTCTACGTTAAATACCAGGATCGGTCACTGTAGTTTGGTCATGGGAATTTTATTCACTTCTGCCCATGTTCGATCGATAAAAACTCCGTTGGCTCCACTATCGAGGAGAGCTTCTTCGCTCATCATCCGTTTCTTTTGCGTGGCCGGCGCCACCTGTACTCCTAGGCGTATTTCGGTGTTCGTCACAGAGCGGATGACGATCCTATCAGGGATTTCTTTGTTAAATATTTTTTTGTTTTTTGTGGCCAAATTAAGCCTGGATTCCCGTCCGGCGCGCTCAGGCTCGTCCTGAGTCGTGGCTTCGGTTATATTGTCGAAATATGTTACCGATTCTTCATCCAATAGTAGTACATCAAAATAGGTATTTTTGGGCTTTTCTACTTTTATATGTCCGAAATAGTCTTCGGCTCCATGACCACCCTGAATAGTCATGTGCCTTATGCTTTTCCCGCCTTGGCTTCTTTTGCCTTGGCGTTCAAGACGTCCGTGAAGTAAGCTTTCACTTCTTCAAAGCCCATTTCATTTATGGCCTTGGGCATTTCTCTAGCCTTCCCCTTGCGGCTAGCTCGGACATTATTGCTTTCCTGGTCCGAGTCGCTGTCATCGCTACTCTCCTTTTGAGCAGCTCGAGCCTTGTGAGATTTGCCTCGTTTTGGGCAATCCTTTCGATGCCCTCCCCCAAGGAACTTGCAGTCACTGCAAGGTTGCTTAGACTTTTTGCAGTCGCGAACGAGGTGGTCGCCACCGCAGTTGAAACACTTACCCTTTCGGGCAGCGTCGATATCCATAGCGTTTGGGTCCCGCCAGGAGGACGATCCAGCGGTTGCATTGTTGCCCCAACGTTTGTTGTTTGAGCTTCGGGCGAGCTCGAATTGTTCGAACGCATTTCCAACGTTTCATACTTGGCTGATCCAATCGGCAAGGTTGGTGGGGGCGTCATCCCTGTGGAGATTGAGGGAGATATGTCGTACTATCTCCTCTCAGGCATTTTTTATCAGGAGGTGGGTGCCCATCACCTCATCTATTCTGGCGTACCGGTACAGAGTTTCCCATTGCGTTAGGAAGGCCTCTGTCTGCCTTGTTCCTTGTTTGAGGGTTTGTAATTCCCTCAGAGCTCTCCCTTGCCTTGTTGCTGACCTGAAGCAGTGGGAGAGTTCCTTCTCCAGGTCTTTTACTGCCCACCAAGTGTTATCGGCGAGCTTTGTCTCTATATGGTATTGGGCCCATTCGCCCGCCCCATTTTTGTCTCCTTCCTTTCCCGAGCCAATCCGAGACAAGACCGCAAGGGTTACTTCCTTTTTTGAGGAGAAGGTCTCCTGATTCATTTGCAGGTACACCTGCATTTTGATCCACCACTCGTCGAAACGGGAGTAGTCACTGTTGAAGGACCCTGGATCTGGAATTGGGTCCACCTTTTTTGTTACTTTGACCTCCGTTCGAGGTCCTCTTGCCAATGCTTCGGCAGTGTTTGCCTTTGCTTCTGCGGCGGCAGCCCGGGCTTCAGCTGCGGCTAATTGAGTCTGCAATCCTGCCAGCAGGACTTGCAGGTCGAGAATCTGCTGCCCATAATCCATTCTTTTCAGAGACGGGGGAATAGACTCTGTTGACTCGGAAATTTTGTTATTCTAAGTAGTACTAATTACTTCCTACTCAGAATTTTTGGCCGAGGGTCGTATGGCCGGTTGCGCTTTTCTCTAAGCGACTTTCTTTGTTGCTCCCGTTGGAGTCTTCTTGGTGCGCCGTACGGTTTGGCGCGGGGTACGTAAAAGTGTTGGACTAGTTCCCCATTGGGTCCTAAGTCAAACCTTGCCTGTTTCTTTACCACAGGGGGGGTGTATTCGTATCGACGCTCCGCAGGGAAGAAGGCCTGGGCGTCGGAGAGTGGAAGGGGCTCGAGAAGAGCAAGGTTGATTTCCTCTTCTTCGACTTTGACTGTTACCTGGTCGTTGGGGTCGAATTCGTATTCCTGTTCGTCTACCGGTTCGACCTTGACTCGTACTTGTACGTGACCGGCTTCCCAGTCGAGAGTTTGGGTAGGGTGGGCAACCCTAAGCATCCTTTTGTACTAAAACGGGAGGGCTAGTCACGCTCGACTGTTTGGAGAATCAGGCCAATAGCCTTCCTGACTTCTCGTAATCAACAACTGGTGGGCACAAGACCGCTCTTGCACCAGCTGCTAATGGTACTACGTTCGACTAGAACAAATGTGCCTCACGTGGACACGCCTTTCGGCAATAGAAAAGAAGAGGGGGTTGCTGCGGTGTTTAAACACTTTAAAGCCTCTCGAGGCTATGGACTTCTCCGCGACTAATTCACTAAGAGACTATCCTCTCATATAGAGAGTGGCTACTTAAAAAAAGAAGGGGGTGCCCAAAGAAGAAGAAGGTCCCGTATAAGCCTTGGGTCCGGCTATGTTTTAGCAGATAGGCTCTGCCAGGTGCGATAGAGTAGGGTGAGTGGAGGAAGTTAAGTCCTAATGTAGCACAACCCAAAACCAGTACTAGACGTGGCTCAGGCTACTCTGACTTCAGGCTTATAAGAGCTAAGATTATGGGGAATAGCCACAAGGACTTAACTGAGGTCCTTGGGCGGTATCATTCAAGTATATATACCATAGGGACATGTTTGTACATATTGACTAAAGGTCCGTGCGTATCTACATAGCATGATGTCATGTGGGAAAGTACAGTAAGCATATGACGTATCGTGAGAGTCGTGCCTAACATGAGGCGGTCTAGAGTGCCACGGGGCACGGCGATCAGAGATAAGCGCCTCGAGGCACAGAGATTAAATACATGAGGCAGATAAGGGTTTAGGCCCCTACCACGTGCGTGCCTGACATCCAGACAGCTCGGATCCCTCCAAGCCAGTCGTCACGTGAACTAGTCATGTGCTAAGTCTCACGGTCATGTGCTCGTAAAAGAAAAAGTGTCTAAGTCCGTTGTCATGAGCCTATGCCTAGGTGATGGGCCGTAGGGCAAGTTGTAACAATGGGGGTTTGACAGAATGTGGTCAATTCTGTCCTCAACAATAACCACAACATGCTTTACAATGAGGACTTTGAGCAGTGGGAGTCCACCTGCATTACTGCTGATTGGGTCATTGCATACAAGATCAATAGATGATGGACCCACAACCCCTCAGCTTTGCAGAGTCAAGGGCAACCCCAATCTCCACTGGCTCACCACCAGACAGCAGGAGATGCTCTGGCACCAGCCTCCAGTACCCCACCATGTTCTACTACCACATTCAATGTTACAACCAGATCAGGTGCCTCTATGAATATCGGAGAGGCCTAAAAGAAAGGGCTCTGCTTCAAGTGTGGTGGACCATTCCCATGCAAGGACCACCCCCCTCACTTCACTCAAAGAAAACAGCAGGTAATATTTGAGGGAAAAACTTTGGAGTTTGAGGACGGCCAAGACATGACTGAGCTTATAAAGGCAGCCACCTCATTGGATTTTGGAAGTGGGCAGCAGTAAAGAGCCAAGCTGTTGCTCCAAGGAACAATAAGTCAAATATGCACCCATGTAGTTCATACAACAGATATACTGTTCTTGTGTGTGATGAACTGTCTGAAGGCTCCCTACCCATAAAATTATCCAGCCCCAAGGCAAAACTGCCAGAGAGAGGAAGTAAGAACTTGGCTGGCTTAGATTTATTTGCCACCAAAGAAGTGATCATCCTGCCTTACGAACAAGTGTTAGTCAACACCAACATACAAGCAGCAATCCCCAAGGGCACTTATGGCTGACTAGCATCTTGTAGTGGCCTGGCCCTAAAGTTGAGAATTGGAGTGAACAGAGGGGTCATTGACTCTGATTATAGAGGTAACATCAAGGTCATCCTAATGAACCATCATGACAGGCCATTCATGGTCCAAAATGGGGACAAAATTGTACAGTTGATTATCAAAAAAATTGTGACACTGGAGGTCAAACAGGTGGAGTTCCTACCTAACATGCAAAGGGGACAACAGGGATTCAGATTGACTGATAAGGTATCAATTCTGCAGTGGCCCAAGGCATTGTGCGCTCCCCAGAGTGAGCATCTGATGGATCATCAACAGGGGTTGTGGCCCTGTGGACAAGAAGCCATAACCTCCAATCTGGTAGGACAACTTGGACCAATGTAGTAGACCCCTGGTTGACCACATGGATCAAACAAAGTTGTGAAAAAGAGGATGACAGAGCTCTATTGCATATCAAATTGTTTGTCCATGACTCTCAACAATCAGAAGTTACCCCAGAGTTGGTTCAACAAATTTGAGGGATGTTAATGGAGTGCATGCATATTGCACTTCTAGACCTACAGAAGAAGCCTTGCCACCACATATCTGTGCATGGCCAATCCTTCAAACTCCCAGCTCAATTGGTGGCAGATGACAAGAGAGTATTCCCTGCTATGGTACTTATTGACCTGGACTATACTGGCTTCAGTATTGACTGCTCCTTCATCATTGAAAATGGAGTGGGGACTCATCAATTACCCCACCCAATTCTGGTGTACAACACTGACAGCACCCCTATTGCCAGAGAAAATATCACCAAATTTGTGATGATGGAGATGGAGATCCAGGGACATAAGGAGTGAATCATGTTGTCAGTCACTGACCTCTTCATGAACACCATATATCTGGTGCATGATTGGTTATCACTACACAACCCACTCATTGACTGGAAGGGACACACCATCACCTTCTGGTGTGACAAAGACCATACCATTAATTGACTGTGAAGATGACAATGATGACAATGAGCTGTATCCAGGTGATATGTTGTACCAAATCCACATGGATGAATACCTGAGATGCCAAAATGTGGCCATGGACATAGCAGCAGTGGCAAACTTGGCAAAAGCCAAGAAAACAATCAAGGAGGCAGTTCCAGTGGCTTACCATGACTTTGAAGATGTGTTTTCCAAGGAGTCATTCAATGAGTTACCACCAAATTGACCTTGGGACCATGCCATTGAGCTCATAGATGGGGATCACAATGTTGACAGAAAAATATACCCACTATCCCCTGCTGAACAAAGGCAACTCAATGCCTTCTTGGATGAAAACCTGAAATCAGGATGAATTCAACCTTCCAAGTCATGATTTGCCTCCCCTTTCTTCTTTGTTAAGAAAAAAGATGGCTGACTTCATCCTGTCCAGGATTACTGCAAGCTGAATGCTGTCACTGTCAAAAACCAATATCCCTTACCTCTGATTGGAGAGCTTGTTGACAAACTTAAGGGCTCAAAATACTTCACCAAACTCAACATTCATTGGGGGTACAACAACATTTGGATGAAGGATGGAGACAAGTGGAAGGCAGCATTTCAAACAAACTGGGAATCATTCAAACCTCCGGTCATGTTTTTTGGACTCACCAATAGCCCAGTGACATTCCAAACAATGATGAATCAACTCCTACAGGACTTAGTAAATGAGAAAAACATCAACATCTATATGAATGATATTATAATCTTTACCAATGATCTGGAACAACAGTGATGGATTGTACAACAAGTCCTCCAAGTCCTACAAGAAAGCAAGCTGTGGCTGAAGCACAAGGCCTTGATCCAGCAAGTGGCTTCCTCAGGGGATCCTGAAAAGTCATTAGGAAGTCCAGCTTTAAGTTCTGAGAGCATGTTGGTGGGCTGGGGGGTGTCAATGTGAATAGATGGGGGCAAAGGGGAAGGGCTGGCAGAGCTGCTGCATTTACTAGACTGGGAAGGTGGTGGGGGTTGGCTAGTAAGCTGAAGCACATAGGCTAAGTGTTCTGTGGCCAGAAATGATTCCACTGGGGCTGGCACCACATGCAGTTGCTGTACTGGTTTGTAAGGCACTTCCCTTTCAACAGGTGGGAGGTGGAGATGGTATCTAGGATCAGCAGGGGGAGCAGTTGTTCTGGAAGACCCTGCTATGCATTGAAGAGGTTGTTGTTCAGGCAACAGGGAATCTCAACCTCTCTGCAATGCAATGGTCATATGGGGGTAGTCACATCCTAGACAAGAAAGTGATGGGGAGAGCTAAATCTTTTGTTATGCAAGGTACAATGTAGTGCAAGCAGTTAAGCAAAGCAATATGTACAAAGTCTCCATGTTCATGAGTTGCTCACTAACATAGAGCTAATGATGTTTATCTCAGAAGGGATATTAAAAGAGATTGTGGGCCAATCACTCAAAGAATGCTAGATACTACATATGATTGCCATGAAAGCCTACTTTACCATCAATGCTGCTCTCTACCCAGATGATAGTACCAAGGTCCTCACCACTTTGAATCAGATGAGCAAAGAACAAGGAGTTCAATTCTCCAAGTCATGGTTGGACAAGATGTCTGACACTACCATTCCCCCTGCTGAGAAAACCTTTGATGCACTCATAAATGACTTCACCTCCATCTTCTTCCCCTTCAACATCATCATGTTTGCCTAGGAAAAGCTGGAAAGCCTGGAATGGAAGAGGATCAGAAGTGATGATGGCTTCAAACAGTATATTACCAATTTCATCAACTTGACCTCCAAGGCCAAGATGACAGACGAGACAGAACTCTGCTGCCTCTTTTCCAAAGAAATTAACTGCCACCTTAACCTTCCCATCTATAGGATGGAGAAAGTCCCAAATACCTTAAAAGAATGCATTGAAAAAGCCAAGCAGTTCGACTCCCAGCTAGTGACTGCTCATGGGCTTCACTGCTCTCCTCCTCCTTCTGCTACATGCTCTCAGAGAGAGAGAGATCCTATGGCAATGGACATTGACTATGTCTAGTTATCCCCCACTGACAAAGCCCATCTGATCCAAGAGTGACATTGCTTTCAATGTAAGCAAAAGGGCTGCACATCATCTAACCATCAAGCTGGAGTTGCACCTCCTAGACCCCCCAGAAACCCTAGTCAACTTGTACAGGTCAGAACCACCAAAACTGCCCCTGCCCCACCTACCAATCCAGTTAGAAATCCAGATCATTCCATTTTTGAATATGTCAACTTCCTCAGAGCCAAGGGAGTCTCCCATGATCTCATCCTAAGAAACCTCCAAATCTGTCATGAAGAGGACTACAAAGAAGAGGAGGAGACCACCACCTCCTCAGATTTTTAGGTCAGGAAGAAAAGAAGTCAATGATTTCTTTCCAGCATGTTGCCCCCATGTACACTACCAATACAAACAAATCATTCATGCACTTACCTATTCATTTACAATGTGGGAGCAAAACCAATGTTGACCTCCATGCCCTCATCAACAGCAGAGCAATAGGATGTTTCATATCCTGGAAGCAAGTCTGCCACAATCACCTTCCTCTCTCTTGCCTTCTCCATCTGATTATCACACATAACATAGATGGAACCAAAAACTCAGATGGAACCATACATCTTGTGACCACCTTGAAAGTATCTCTCCCCACCTCTACCACACAACACACCCAAACTGTAGTGCAACCATCAACCAGCACTGGGCATGGCCTAGGCTACTCTAACTTCAGGCTTATAAGAGCTAAGATTGGGGGAAAATGCCACAAGGACTTAACTGGAGTCCTTGGGTCATCATATTCAAATATATATAGCATACAGCATGTTTGTACATATTGTGGCTAATGGTCCATGCATATCTACATTGCATGACATAGTGTGAGAGAGAGAAGTACATATGATGTCTCATGGGAGACTGTGCCTGTCATGAGGCAGTCTAGAGCACCATGAGGTGTAGCATTGGTGCCATGAGGCATGGCAATCAAGGATAAGCACCATGAGGTGTGGTGATTAAATACACAAGGCAGATAAGGGTCTAGCCCCTACCATGTGCATGCCTGACACCAGACAGCTCGGATCCCTCCATAGCCAGTTGCCATGTGAACTAGTCATGTGCTAAGTCTCACAGTCATGTGCTTGTAAAGTGAAATACTTCTGAGTCTGTCAAGTGTGATACTAGCCTAGGGCAATGGGCCATAGGGCAAATTGTAACACAAACTTTCTTCATCACTCACCTAGGAAAGGAGAAAGCAATCCTAGGCCTGCCTTGGTTAAAACAAATCAACCCTATGATCAACTGGAGGACTGGACAGTGTTACATTTCAAATCAACCAGTATCATTCCCAATCAATTCCCATCTCAACCACTACCTCAATAAAACCACCCTTTCCACCTCCCTTGCCATGATAGCCACAAAGGAAGAAGTCTCTCTTCCACTAGCATATGCCAAGTTTGCTGATGTTTTTGCTGAATCTCCCCCAGGTCAATTACCCCCTTCTCAAGGAGAATGGGATTTTCACATCAAATTGGCTGACACCTTTACCCCAAAAATCACTAAAATATATCCTCTCAACCCTGAAGAGCAGAAAGCATGTAAAGAGTTTACCCAGAAAAACATAATGGCCAGAAAGATTCAACAGTTGACCTCCCCCCAGGCTTCCCCTTTTTTTTCATAGCAAAGAAAGATAGCAAGCTTCACCCATGCCAAGACTATTGCTATCTCAACTCCCACACTGTTCAGAACACATACCTTCTCCCTCTCATCTCTGACCTCATTGATGGTTTTAAAAATGCCTGGTACTTCACAAATCTTGACATCCAATGGGGATACAATAATGTCTGCATCCACCCAGAAGATATTTAGAAGATGGCTTGGGTAAACTCAGAAGGACTCTGGAAATCACTGGTTATATTCTTTGGCTTTATCAATGCCCCCTCTCATTTCCAAGCACTAATGAAACACATCTTTTAAGACATGATTGCAGAAGAATAGCTAAAGATTTACATGTACATGAATGACCTCAGATATAGAACAGATGATCTCTCTTCACCAGGAATGAACTCGATGAGTTCTACAATGACTATGGGAAGAAAAGATGTACCTGAAACTTTCCAAGTGTTCTTTCAACCAGGATAACATGGAATATCTTGGCATGGTTGTTCACCACAATTCTGTCCACCTAGATCCTGTCAAACTTGATTCCATTTCTATATGGAAACCCCCCTCCAATGTTAAAGGTGTATGATTCTTCCTTGGCTTCTGTAACTTCTATCACAGTTTCATACCCAACTTCTTTGCCATTGCCCACCCCCTCATTGACCTCACCAAATATTTATCCACTTGGAAATGGGATACAAACCAGAAGGCTGCTTTTCATTCTCTTCAGTCCACCTTCACATCTCAACCAGTACTCTCCATGTCCAACCTGAACAAACTCTTCTCCATCATGACTGACACCTCCCTTGTTGCCTCAGGAGGCATTCTACTCCAAGCTGATGGCAATGGCAATCTCCACCCCTGCACCTACCTCTCTCAGACCTTCTTCCAGGCAGAGTGGAACTATGATATTTATGACAGGGAGCTCCTAGCAGTCATCCATGCTCTGACTGCATAGAAACACTACTTTCATGGCACTGGACACCTGGTAACTGTCATTACTGACCACAAAAACCTGTCCTACTTCTGCCAACCCCAACATTCGTCCTGTTAACAAGTGTTATGATTCACTCTTTCTTTCCTTATTTGGTAAACCCCTGTACCATATAAACCTTGGTTTGACCCTTGTTCCAGACTATCTTTTCTTTTCTTCTGCAATGACTCACCCTTACTATATCTTCAACCAATAGCCTTTTCCCCTCACTTGCTTCATCATTGCTTCCCTTATTACCCATCATATTCTCACACTTGCCCTAAAGCAGTCCCCTTGAGTATATAAACCCTTTGATACTGCTGTTACTCCTTAGACTTGTTCTTCCTTGTACTTTACATTGTATCTTTGATTTGCTCTGTGGAATACACTTCTCTTGACATCTCCTGGCCATGGTTAAGTGCCAGCTAGTCCTCAGAACCCTTGACTTGACCTAGCCCATCACTAGTGTCCTCTTAGCCCACAAGGAGTCCCCTTGTGTTCTCATATCATCTTGACCCCTTGACCTCCACAAGGGCTACATCTATCTCTACCCAGGCTAGTTGTAGCAAGAATAAGTCTCTCCCTTGAACAGCTGCTGTTTAGTAGGCTGCCACCATTACCCAGAGACCTTCCTCAGACCCCTGCTGGGGTGCTCATCATGCTCAGCAACCTTTGATCATCTTTGACTCCATTGAAGACTCTTCAGACACAGAAAAATCCTCCTTGGATTCCCACTCCTCTGAACTCAACCTTCCTCTTATATCTCCAGAGGAAGTAGTCTTAGACCAAGACCTTGCATACAACTTCTCCACTTGTGCTTCCATCCCCAGAACCCAGACACCCCCATCCCCCACCTGTTACATTTTCTCCACCTATTCTTCTTTCCTTTCTTCCCTCTTCACTTATATGTACATTTATCTGTCCTAGGGCTTACCCTCATCATCCTCAAAGCCCTATGGTTTGCTCTCATCCATGTCCTATGCATCTTGCTCTTGTTCTTTCTTCTCCTTACCTGGCACCTAGGCTGTGTCATCCCTTAGTTACCATCTTTCCCTTCTAGAATCTTCTAATGCTGTGGATACTGCCCCAACAGTTATTATTCTTTCCAATGCTTCTCTGCAGCACTTTCCTTGTTTATCTCGATCACACACTAGGCCTAAAGTACACAGGATGTATATAAGGACTAATAGGTTAGCCTGGGGAATCCCCAGCTAAATCTGAGCAATTATATGTAGTGTCTAGCATTCTTTGAGTGGATTGGCCTGCAATTGCTCTTAGTATTCCTCTCGAGGCAAACGACGATAGCTCTGTGTTAGTGAGCAACTTGTGAATGTGGAGACTTCATACTGCTTTGCTTCATCACTCGCATTATGTTGTACCTTGCATAACACCACCCCTGTCCAAAGAAACAACCCATTTCTCTTCCCAGCCTGAACTCCCATGTTTACACCCCCAACCTGCATGTCTTTGAAACCCACAGAACTCCATCTCAGAACCTCTAAACACTTTGATGGTGACTTCACCAAAGCCAGGCAATGGCTCAACTCTGTCACCTTCCATCTTTGTGTCAACATTTCCATTTACAACACTGATGCAAAGAAGATCACCTTTGCTCTCTCATTCATGACCAAGGGAGCTGCTGCTTCCTGGGCCTCCAACCTTAGAACCTCCACTATCAAAGGAGGTGTTATCTCCATGAGATCCTGGAATGACTTCATCAAGAAGTTCAAAGCTGGATTCAAACACCATGACTTGGTCAACCACTCCATCTCCTAGTTGACTACCACCCATATTATCCCCAGGAGGGATGGCACTCTCATTCCCTCTCTCACAGAATATACATAACTCCCTGTTCAACAACCACATCACCATCATGGAAATTTCTGATCAGAACATCCTGACCAACTTTTATTCCAATGGCCTCCCCAACTCCATCATTGTTACAAGCACATGGCCAAGCTGCTGTGGAACCCTAAGTTATGGGTACAAAAGAAGACTTAGCTAAGGTCTAAGCACATTATGTATCTAAGAACAATGGTCCAGACCCAGGAAAGGTCACATTATGAGAGATGATGTCATGATGACATCATACATGACATCATACATCTAGAATAACCTTATCTATGACAAATAGACATGAGGATGCTGTTACAGGATTATAGTTTTTCACTACCAAAGTCACTACACTTTGACTAGTGTCAGTTATACTATGACTATATTTTTCATTACCAAAGTTGACTACACTTTGGCTACACTTTGATTAGTGTCAGTCAGATGTCAGTCAGACTTTACTACGCTTTTTCACTACCAAAGTTGCTACACTTTGCTACACTCTTAACCTAATGTCACTTATCCTACACTTCACTACCAACTATGCTACACTCTTATCCTAATGTCCACCATACATCTTTGTATAGGTTAC
>JBBPKK010000754.1:0-16594 GCA_038089215.1 Tylopilus vinaceipallidus
AAGTTGCTGTGTCTGTCCTGTTGGTCTGGTTGCATCCATGCTCACTGCTATTTCATTCCTTGTCTGCTGACAGCGAGTAAGTTGCTGTGTCTGTCCTGTTGGTCTGGTTGCATCCATGCTCACTGCTATTTCATTCCTTGTCTGCTGACAGGAAGTAAGTTGCTGTGTCTGTCCTGTTGGTCTGGTTGCATCCATGCTCACTGCTATTTCATTCCTTGTCTGCTGACAGCAAGTAAGTTGCTGTGTCTGTCCTGTTGGTCTGGTTGCATCCATGCTCACTGCTTCTGTCCTGTCCTCACTGCTATTTTATTTTTTGTCTGCTGCTAGTATGTAAGTTGCTGTATCTGTCCTGTTGATCTAGTTGCATCCATGCTCACTGCTATTTCATTCCTTGTCCACTGACAGCAAGTAAGTTGCCTTGTCTGTCTTGTTGGTTTGGTTGCATTCATGTACCATCCCTGTCTGTTGATAGGTTGTATGTTCTTCTCTCTGTTCCATCAGTGCTCTTGCATTTACACTCATTCCTGTACCCTTTCTCTCTTCTGTTAGGCAGTAAGTCAATATTTATATTCTTGCTATACTAATATTGATGTAGACAATTACTTGATTCTGTATCTTCTGACAGAATGTAAGTTTTCATATTATTTTACCATATTTGTAAATGTGCACACCATTTCATCTATTTTTGACAGCATGCAAGTGTCTTGCTGGTGCCTTTATTTATCCCTTTTTAATCATAATTTATTACTTCTTTCTTGACAGGAAGTAAGTTGTTCTATCAGTTTTCTGTCTTTTTGTTTCCATTGTCACCACTCACTTGTTTCTGTCCACAGCTTGTAAGCTCTTATGTGTACTTGCTGGTTTCCATCCATGCATATTGAGTATTATTGCAATTTTTTCTCCTTCCAGCAAGTAAGTTATTATGTCTGATATACATTGGTAAACTTTCATCTTTATTCACTATTAGACTGTATGTCACTGGAGATATCCTTAATGTTTATACTCATCACTGTTTCCATTGTTGTCTCCCAATAGAGTGTAAATTTCCTTTCTTTGTTTGACAAACTTGTACTCATATACTATTTTCTTTCCCCCTCTGATAGAATGTAAGCTTATTGCTTCCACTCAATTAATATGATGCCATTCAATATGGCTTTTGATTCACCACTTTTGTGTTTTTACAGAGGGTGGGTTCTTGTTATTAAACTTTATTTGAATGTGTAATAATATTTTTGCTAGGTGGTATGCTATTTCCTTTTCCTTTTGGATTGTTCCATTTTTTTTTCTCTTATCTAGGATGTATGTATTTTAATTTTTTCTGCTCTTTTAATTTCTGATCTAATTCAATACCAGTTTCATGACTTTTATGTGGAGGATGTCCAACAGCCACTTCAAAATTTGGTTGGTCACAACTTCTCATTTTTTAGTTTACTCCACATCTCTACAATCTAGATCAAAGGCTCAACAACCAGTCAAACTTGTGTTTTGTCTGCCAGTATAAATGCCTCTTTTTTAGTTGTTTTTATGGTGTTCTAATATATACCAACTGTCTTTTTAGTTGTTCTGCTGCTCTTGGTGCATTCCTTTCATTCCTGGAACAAAAGTCAAGAAGGAAATCATCTCATTGCTTCCTTCAACCAATTCATGGACTCCCCCAAGTCCAAATCCATACCATTGGCTGTCAACAAGGCTGTAAAGACTCATGGGAGGAACATTGACATGCTATGTGAAGAAATACTTCAGATTGTCTTGAAGGAATCATCAGGTATGCAACCAAAAGTTTACATCAAAGCCACCAGTTAATGCTATGTAAAAGCTGAAAATGTCAATTCATCAGAATCCTTTGAGCAGACAGAAATCCAGACAACCAATTCTGAGGGAAAAAAATTTCCACAGAAATTGTTTGGGCTGTTCAAAAAAGGACAAACCAGTGGTCCTGGGCTATGAACAGCATTGTACTTCCTTAGAGGAATTCTTGTATGATCCATGTACCATAGGGCTGATATGTTTCTGTGTCTTCATGTCTCATTGAAGCAGTAAATGAACATCCTAGCTTCAGCATTGTACCAGTTGGACTACCAAACTGCCAGAGTCAGTTGGATTGAAGAAAAGAGTACATGTAAGTGTGTATACTATAACATGATGTATGCCAGCCATTACGTCAAAAGCAAGATGTACGAGAGCAAAACTAACTGTTCAAACGAGATCCACATTACCCATCATCGCCCCTTCCCGCCGCCCCCCGCCTTCACCTGTTCCGTCACCGCATCCAACTGTGCCTGCCGCTTATGTGCAATCTCGTTCTGCCGCTCCAGGCTCCTACACCCACAATTAGCACATGCCCATACAAACACAAGAGAAAACGCACTTGATCTGCGTCTCGAGCTCGACAACGCGCTCCTTGCTCCCCTGCCGCTCCCGCTTGTACTTTTCCTCCGCCGCCTTCAACCGCGCCTCGTACTCCTTCACGCGCGCCTCCCACTTGGCGTCCGCGCTCGTCGTCTTTTGGTTCAGACTCGAAATCTTTTCCTCGTGCTGCAGCAGCTGGTTGTTGGCCACCACCAGCCGCTTCTCCGCGTTCACCGCCCGCGAGAGGAGCGTCCGGACCTCCTGCGAGTCGCCCTGCGTGGGCCGCCGCGCCGTCGCGAGCTGCTGCACCAGATCCGCGTTCGACGCCTGTGCACGAGCAACGTAAAACAAGGAACCGACCACGCCCCACGCGCGACGCACCTTGAGCGCCTCGAGCTCGCCCTCCTTGGCCACGTACTTTCGCCGCCACGTCGCCTTGGCATCGCCGTAGGCCTTGACGCTCGACTCAAACTTGTCGATCTGCTTCCACCGCGTGTCGAGCTGCTTCCGCATGTCCGCCACCTTGTCCGTGAACCGCGACTCGGCCTCCTTGACCCGCTTGTCAAAGTCGAGCTGGATCTGGCTGAGCGCCTTGAGGCGCGTGATCAGGTTGTCGTGGAAGACGCTAAAGTTGGTAAACGGCTTCGTCTCGGCTTGGCCGCCCCGCTTCTATGGATGTTCAGTTAAAAACGGGAGGAAGAGAGTGGGGAGGACATACGGGGGTCTTGTCCACGCCGAGGATCTTGTCCATGTACTGATAGATCGTGAGCAACAAGGTATTGCGCTCCGTCAGCTGGTCACGGTATTGGCTCTCGCTACTCAGCAACGACTTTTGGTCCTTTGCCAGCCTCGCCTCGAGGTCTTGAACTTTGACGCGCAATATACACACCTCCGAGTCGGCGGTCTTGAGGCCCGCCTGGGTCGTATCCAGCTTCTCGGCAAGGTGCAGACGGGATTGCGTCTGGTTCCCGAGACGTGTCGTCAGATCCCGCACTTCGTTGTGCAGCTTGTCGATCGTAACGTCCCGCTCGCGTGTGTTGCCTTCGCGCGACGAGATGTCCTCGCGTGCCCGTGCGAGTGCGTCCTCGAGCGTCTGGATATCCCGTTTCAATCGATCGACCTCGAGCTGGAGCGAAAATTTGGCCGTTGTATGCGAATCGCCGAGCTTCTTCGACTCCTCCTCCTTGGATAGAAGCGCATCTTGGAGCGCCCCGATGTCGAACTGACGTTGTTCCACGAGCGTCTCGTTCTTGGCAAGGTTGTCGAGCGCAGATTGGAGGGCAGATTCCTTGACCTCCAAGTTCCGTCGTTCGTGCCGAAGTTGAGAGTCGTATTCCTTCTCGACATCGAGTAGCTCCTGCTCCACGCGCTCCCTCTCCTCCCGTTCCTGCTTGACTTCAGCGACGAGATCCTCGACGTGGCGCGCCAATTCCTCTTGGCGTGATCGGTGTGCAAGAATGTCTTGACAGGTTTGATCGTAAAGATCCTGAAGGTCCTGAAGCTGCGTCTTGAGCATAGCAACTTTCTATAAACGTGTGAGTTGCGAGATAATAGGTATTATTCCCGAACCGACCTCTTTGAGCGCTGCTGCGAGAGCCTCGAGCCGCTCTCGTTCGACTGCATCATCTTCGCGGAGACGATCACCCTCCTCCTTGATACGGTCGTTTTCCTCCTCCAGCAAGTAGACCTGTTCGCTCAACTTCTCGATTTCTCGATTAGCGGCCTCGATTTCGGCGTCCTTTTCGTCCGCTTCCTTCTCCAGATGTTGCAGGGTAGCCTCGAACTTGGAATGAAGCTCGTTGGTATTCGCTTCGAGCTCGGAAATGTTCAAACGAAGCTCCTTGGATTCCATTTCTCGTTCTGCAAGTGCCTAGACGTGAGTCGATTAGTTGTCCTATTCGTCCGGTAAGGGTATGATGTACATCACGGAGCTCCTCGACTTGCCCGCGGGCTTCTTCGACTTCGCCTCGCCACTCTTGCTCGACCACGGCGACGATCCGATCATGTTCGACAACGAGATCCTCGATCTCCTTATTCTTCATCTCGATCTCGTCTTCCCTTTGTGAGAGCTCAATCATGGTCGCTGCGAGTTTGTCGCGCACAAAGTTGAGATCTTCTTCCACCGCCTCACGCTCTTCGCGTGCTTCGAATATCTGAGCTCGGCTCTCACTCCGTTCGATCGACTCTGCCTCCCTCCTCCGTTGGATATCCTCGATCTCGAGAGCAAGTCGTGCGATCTCATCCGCCAGGTCCTCCTTCTCATCGTCCTTGCGCAGCAGTAGCTCGTTCTGATCCTCCATCTGCGCGCGAAGAGCGTCGTTCTCGGCCTCGAGTTCCTGAATCTGCCGTTGCCACCGCCCACGGCTGTGGTCACCATCGACAGCGCCGTCCCCGCGTTTTTCCACGATCTCACGTAGACGCTCGATTTCCTCCACGTTGTCCTCCAGCAAGCCTCTCACGTTCTCCAGCTCCTCCTCGAGTTCCGAGTTCCGGAGTTCAGCCTGCTGCAGTGCGTCATCGTCCGCCGTGAACACGTGCCCTCGTCGTAGCTCCTGAATCTCGCGCTCGCGTTCTCGTAGCTTTGCCTCGAGATCCCGCTCCCGATCGCGCGAGGTGGCTGCCCCGCGCTCCTTTTGCGACCGCTCCAGTTCGCGTTCGAGCTCGAGGACGAGCCGCTTGAGTTTCTTGAGCTCGAGACCGCGCTGTTGCACCTCGACCTTGAGGGACACGTTCTGCTTGAGCGCCGCGTCGACCTGATCTGGGGCGAGCTGAGCCAGACGCTCCTCGAGGAAATGCACGCGCAGTTTGATATTGAAGTTTTCCTTTTTGAGGTTGTCGATGTGCTGGGTCCGTCGTCGGTCAGCACACCGTGAAAACACACGAAAGGACACACGCACCTTTTCCTGATCGCGGAGGGTGAGCGTGGCGCCCTTGTTGCCGTTCTGGCCCCCGCGCGTGCGTTTCCGGTTCGTCACAGGCGTGTCGGGGCCGTCGGCCCACTTGTGTCCGGGCGTGTCCAGAAAATCGCCGCCATCGACTGTCTCGTCGCCGTCGTCGTGGCCCGAGGCGGCGAGTCGCCGCAGCGCAGATCCAGGCTCGTCCGTGCGCTTGCGCCCGTTGATGGGGGCCTGCTCGGGCGGCGGGGGCGTGGAAAGTGGGGCTGAGGATGGGGCGGTCGTGTGCGAGGAAATGGATGGGACCCTGAGGTGTCTGCCTGGTGTGGAGATGCCGGACACGAGCGAGCCAAGAGAGAGATCGGGGAGCGTCAACGCTGAGTGCGAGGACGAGTCGCGCGAATTGGGTGCGCCAGACATGCAGCCGTGTCAGACTGTTGGATTCTGTGACGGAACGTTGACCGATGCTGGATGAGCGGGGACGAGTGGTGTGTTTACCGCGAGTGCCAATGGTAACGTCAAAGCGGACACCGACACTGGCATCTCCTCGGTGCGGGTTATCGCTCACGTGATTTACAGTTCGTTATGTAATGTATTTTTCACTGGATTCAGACTGGTCTGGGTCACGTGCCAAAAGCATTCGGCTGTCACATCTTGAAGTAGCTCAACGTGACGTCCCAATTACCCTTTGCCAACGGCCACGTCGATTGGAATAATCAAAGCGACCCCATGCCATCCATTCAGCACCGCAGGAGCCAAAACTTGTGTGCTGGGCCACTCCTTCTGGTTCTCACCACTGCGGCTTCACGGGTCCTGGCATTGAATCAGCGGCACATTGGCCTACACGTGTGCAGCAACTTTGGGCACTCGTTTTGCCGATCTCCGAACCACAGTGGCAGTCACGCTTGTGCTGCTTTCCGTTGTATTGTTCCACACTGTCACGTCTGGGCACGACAACGCTACTGAAGAAACGTGCAAGAAGCCATTGTCATGGTCGTACCACGTCTACTGCAAGCTGGGAATCAACTGGGCCATCACGCGGTCCATACAACGTCCTCTACTTCTCCATCCAGCGAACAATGGTCATACCATGGGAGAGTGGGCGTATAAAAGCATGTCGATTCGACCAGAGCAGTTTTCATTCCAGACTTCCAGTCACCCCGACTCCTTCCATCGATACTTGCATCACTACCCAGATCTTTCCCCACCATGTATCTCCGCAAACTCGCCATATCCAATGTGCTCAGCGACCGCTCCACCATATCTTCACTTCCAGTTGAAAAGAAATCCCAACTTTCCTTCGACGTGTCTGGCGCTCTCGGATTAGTGGGAGGCGATGAAGCCCTCTCTGCTATGGCGGCAGTCCACGTCTACGGCAACAGGCGCCTGTTGGGATGGTACAACAACCCGGGGTCATTCCAGCTCTACGAACGGTTTGGCTCGCTCGAAAAAGCCACGTCGTTGCGCACTAACCTTGCTGGCCACACTTCCACCTATTCCCACTCCATCGAGGGCATCGAGGTTGACCCAATGAAGCTGCTGGGCCAGGACACTTGCAAGGGACCTAAGTACCAGGCTGCGAAATCCGGAACTGTCATCGAGGATACGGGTTATCTGGCTTCCGTTTTTATGAAGGAGTGCCATGCCTGTGACTCTGCGGCGAAGGTGGTAGCTGGGAGAAAGACGCAACCAGTTGGGATCACTGTCGTGGATATCGGCCAAGACCCTCCGACCGAGATGCGCCCCGCACATGCAAGGATCACCGTCCTCCTCTCCGCGTGCATTCCTATCGCTGTCAGTGTTGGAACATGCGCGGCTTCCGCTGTCTTTGAGGATTGGTACGCAGCCTCGCTGATACTTGTCGGTATTGTTGCCAGCGGCGCGTCCTCCCTCGTTCTCGGCTCAGCAGACTTCGTGTTCACCCACCCCGAGCCGGCTAAAGGGTCTCCAGCGGGCGACGGCATACTCTCCTCTGACGAACAAATCGTTCTGGTGAGAGGATCAGAAGGCGCCGTCAACGCGATCACCCGAGGCAAATTCTCCCTTCGTTTCTCGAGCGCGGGGCACTGTTATCTCGCCCGCTTGTGCTCCTACTTGTTCCTCGTCCAAGCCATCTCCCAACTCCTCCTGATCGCGTCCGCCTCCCTATTCGGTCAAATCATGTTCCTCGTCTCCTTGGGCGTCTCAGCCTTGTACAACGCTTGGATTTGCTCCCCGGACAAGGAGACAGTTCATCGGCAGCTCCTATTCCGTCGGATACTCGGCAACCCGACGATGACCAAGTACAGCTTGGGCACCCGCACCTCTGCCGTCGTGTTCATACTCCTTGTCTTGCAGCCGCCGAACCCGTCCGGGCTCCTCGACGAGCTGCTCCCCAACGACACCCAGGTCTGGAAGCAGTGGAAAGCAACGATCTTGGAGAGCCTGCGGCGTCCCAAGGACACCTCGTCGTTCGAATTTGACAGCAAGGCCGCGGACGTGGACGGGCTGACAAAGGAGGAAAAGGGTCTGCTGCGGGTGCTCTACCAGGACGCGCGTGCGGCGTACGATGGCTACAGAGATTTTCTCGGATTCGATTCGCTTTGACCGTCCGTCGTATCGCGTTACATTGTTGTACATTCCTTTTCTCTCGACCTTTTGTTTTCTTGCGTATTTATTGTTTCCTAGATCACGTTATCCGAGTCTGCTTCCTTCCCTATCTTGTACCAACAGTTGCTGTACCCCGATTTCAAACGGAAAATATTTGAGATCCACGTGTCTATTTTCCGATGTGCGCATGCCAGTGCTCGAGGGTTTGCTCGTCGAGTCGGACGGACGTCTCGAGGTTTCAAGACTGTCTCAGTAGTGGACTCAGAGGTGTGTTAATTCGGCCAACCCTCAAGGCCTCACTGGGCTCGTTGGCATGCCATCACAAACACGGAGATATCTGGTACTTCTCTCAAGTTGTCAGATAAATTTGCCGTGAGCGGCGAGCCAACAAAGCTCAGAACTCCGGGCCACAGCAAGGGGAAGGGGGGGGTTCCACCCAACCGACTGAGACGTTATGTACTAGAATTTCTGTAGAATGGGAGGCACGCCCAAAGGCAGTAGGGGGAATCGATGATTATCTGGGGACCGACTCACTGTGAGGGCCGGCGCTCATTGATTTTATCATCCTTAGCTGCAACTGTGCTTTCTGACGCCACACTGAACCCTTCGCTCACGTCCAAATGTCGATCTCGTATGATTGATTTATTGTACACATGCACTACAACAGTCCCGATAACTATATGACCTGTGTGGATGAGATGGAGATAAAAATGGTACAAAAATGGGAGCAAGGTGGATCATGATGGACATGACAGATTTACCGTTCATGCAGCAGACGATTTAGCTCTGGATACGCCCGGTTTGGCCGGTTTTGCGGGCTCTGCCTGCTATTTCAAAGAAGGAAACAGTCAGACGACCGACGTCGCGAACCCATACGAAACACCCAAACTCACGATGCCGAGGGTCTCCTTCATCACGCCTGCGAGCACCTTGACATGCGCCGGTGCAAACATCGTGTCGTGCGCGCCGGCAGAGACCTTCATGTCGAGGTTTTTGATGCGGTAGTCCCAACCGTTGTGGTCGTCCGCGCCCGTGTCAAAGTCGCTCGCGTTGCCGCTGCGGTACCACGATCGGTCCTTGGGAACGATGAGCGTCGTGCGTCCGTCGTAGTGCGGTGGCTCAAAGTCGAACATCGAGTCCAGGTTCTTGCGGATCTCCGTGCGCAGCTTGCTCTTCCACTTCTCGCCAATGTCTGGGAAGTTGGACGAGATGCGGTCGATCGAGCGCTGCGTCCAGTCCGTGGACTTGAGACTCTGACGCTCGACGGTAGGGATGTAAATAGGATCCAGCAGGATGAGATGCTCCACGACCTGCCCGGCACGCATAAGCTTGTCCGCGATGCAAATCGCCACCTGTCCACCGAAGGAGTAGCCGGCAATGACGTAGGGACCTTGAGGCTGAACATTCCTGACCAGCGTGATGTAGTGATCGGCCATGGACTCGATCGTTGAAAAACCAGTGGGGGAACCAAAGTGCTTGTCACCAATGGCGTACATCTCGTTGGGCATGTATGCACCAATCCGCATGAAGGGCGTTGCCATTCCTGTGATGTCGTGCACGATGAAGATTCGAGGTTGGATACCCTTCTTCTTGATGGGCAGGAATTCGATCAGGTAATCGGCATCGGCATCTTCGGCTTCCATAATCGCACGCGAATCTTGTCCCATGGCATCAACAATGAGGGTCCCCAGTTCGCGAATGGTGGGTCTAGCAATCCGGTTAGCAACTCGACGGGCGCGTCGTATTGCGGCGACTCACCTCAGGTAGATGTGATTCAAGCCAATGTGGACATTAAACGTCTTGGAAATAACACCAGCAGCTTGGACGGCCATCAAGGAGTTCAGACCGACAGCGAACAGATCGTGTGCAACACCGAATGCACCGTTCTGGACCCTCAACGTCTTGCAGAAGATGTTCGTCAGTTCGATCTCCACGTCACCAGAAGGAGATCCCATGTCCATGTTCAGATCAGGTGTGAATGCCGCGAGGTCCATTTGCTTGAGCGCATTTCTGTCGATCTTGCCGCTTCGGGAGGTAGGGATACGAGCGAGGACGGCCATGAGGGAGGGGTACGTGAAACGGGGGAGACGCTCGGCGACAAAGATTTTGAGTGCTTCCTTGTGATCATCCAATTGACTCTGAGCCTCCTCCTTGAGTTCCACAAACGCAACGATCGCGGGGGCGTCTTGTACCGTACGAATGACGACCGCGCCACGTTGGACGGCAGAATACTTGGCGATGGTGTCTTCAATTTCGCCGAGCTCAATACGCTGGCCGCGGAGTTTGATCTGCCTGTCAGCGTGCCCACAGTACTCGATGTTTCCGTCCGTGCGGTACAAGGCGATATCGCCCGACTTGTAAATGCGTTCGCCTGCAACGAACGGGTTGGGAATGAAAGCGTCCGCGGTGAGGTCCGGTTGGTTGAGATAGCCACGCGCGAGTTGGATGCCGCCAATATAGAGATCCCCCTCCACACCGACGGGTGAAGGGTGGAACTGCTTGTCCAAGATGTAGATACGGCAGTTGGGTAGAGGACGTCCGATAACACCAGTAAGGGCTGAGGAAGTGACGTGACAGGATACACAATCGACAGAGGCTTCAGTGGGCCCATACATGTTGCGCAGCGTGACACGCCCCGACCAATCTTCGATGATCTTCTTCCCGAGTGCCTCGCCGGCAACAACAATGGTCTCAAGGGAGGGATACTCGTCAACCGGCACGACAGCGAGGATAGATGGTGTGACATGCAAGACGCCAATGCGGAGAGTGCGAAGAGCCTTGGGGATATCTCCGAGAACCAGCTCCTTCTTTCCTGTGATGAGGGTCGCACCGTGCGCGAGTGTTCCGAATACGTCCACGATAAAGGGATCGAAGGTGTAGGCCAAAGAAGACATGACGCGGACACCTTGAGTGAAGCCGTACACGCTCGAGTTTTGTACCAGGTTAGCAATCGAACGGTGCTCGATCATCACACCCTTGGGCTTGCCAGTACTACCGCTTGTGAACCTGGGAGAGGTCAGAGGAATGTCGAAGGAGACAAGTGAAAGCAACATACATAATATATGCAAGGCTCGAGGGCGAAAGCTCCTCAGCTTCAAAGTTCTCTGGACCGAAGCGATTGAGTCGTTTTTGATAACTTGGGTCGTCGATGTACGCAATCTTTATCTGTTTTCAGAGAGCATCACCAAAGTCTGAGCAAGATACGTACCAAAACCTTGGACGCTAAACTCTTCTGAAATACGCGGGAGTGGTTTGACGTCGTCAATAAAACCTTGGCACCACACTCTGTGATCATGAGCTCCTTCCGGAGCGTTGGGTCATCCGGATCCAGCGGCACGAAGGTACCTCCAGCCTTGAGGACAGCTAGAACACCAATAATCTGACTGATGCCACGATCGAAGCACAACGCGACGACATCCCCCGTGCGGACACCCTGCTGAATCAATGACTTGGCGACACGGTTAGCCGTACCATTGAGCTCCTTGTATGTCAGGGACTCGGACTCGAACTCGACGGCCGTGAAGCGCGGTGTTCTCTCAGCCTGCTCTTCGACCAGGCGATGAAGACAAGTCTCCTTTACAGCCACTTCCGTGACCGAAGAGAGCTCCTTGATGAGTCGCTCGTGCTCGGATTCGCTGACAACAGAGATGTCTTGTAGCCTACGGTCAGGCTCTCTGCCGAGAGTTTCAACGAGTGAAATGTACGCGTCCAAGAACTGGCGAGCCGCGTCTTCCGTATAGAGGTGGTTGTCGAATCGGAGAATGGCGTGTCCGTTGCTGGGGTGAACAGTGAGCAGGAACTCGTACTGCTCCTCGCCGTTCGGAAGCGAGACGGCGGACTTGGCCGTGATGTGGTTGAAGTCGAGCTGAGAGATCGTCTCCATGTTCATACCTCCAGGTGCAAACAAGTGCTTGAAATATCCACGGCTGCCGGACGAGGCTTTACCCAAGCCAACGAGGTCCTCGTATGTTACTTCATCATGTGTCAAAGATTCGATGAGAGAAGTCTTGAATTCCTTGAGGTACTCTGCAAAAGTCTGAGTCTCATTGACGACCGTCTTGATGGGTAGCATGTTTGCAAAGAAACCAATGACGTTGGACAGCATGGGGAGGTTACGCTGAGTGACGGCGGTTCCAATCACGAACGTCGACTGCCCCGAGTACTTGTGCAGAAGGATGTTGTAGGCCGCAAAGAACGCGGCAAACGGTGTGGCAGCGACAGACGTGGTCAACTTCAAGTATTCTTCCAGTGCGCCGACACTGATCCTGGCTTCAATTTGGGTAACCGGAGCAAGTTCGCGATCGGAGGGTGTCGCAAGGGTGAGATGGAGGGGCTGCGTGTCATCCAACCTCTCCGACCAGAACTGGAGGTGTTGCTCGCGAAGTTCGGCCCTGCGCTCGGAAGTCCTCAGAAGCCAGTCACTGAAATCGGAATAATGGATGGCGACATCAGGAAGACTTCCCGGTCCTTCCAAGTACACCTTGAACATCTCGTAGAAGAACACGCCGAGTGATGCTTCATCGATAATGATGTGGTGGACGACGATGTTGAACGCCCACAAATTATTGCCGAGGTCGAACATGTTGGCAATCAACAAGGGAAGACGATCGAGCTTGAAGTTTGGCTCGTTGTTGAGCGCGATGCTCATCTCGTACGCCTTGGTCGCGGAATCGGGCTCTTCGGACAGGTCTATGAGGGTTGCCTTGAAGTCGATGTCTGGGTAGACTGTCTGTTGGAGCTTGCCCAGTTCCTCGTTCCACGTGAACGCAGTGCGCAGCGCACCGTGGCGCTGGACGACTTCCCTGATGGCCTCTGTCATGCGATCGACATCAAGAGGCGTCTCCGTGCTGATAGTGACGAAGTAGCCTTCATGAGTGTCCCACTGCGTGGCGCCGTATCGAGACATGTTGGCATCGATCTTGCTGACTGCGCGTTTGCGAGCATTGTCGTGTTCACGCTATGATCGGTACTCGGTAAGAAAGTACTCCGCATCAACAGAATGGACACACCTGAGCCAACCAAATACGGTATTGATGTGGAGACGCATCCGCTGTGTAGGGTTCGTCGTAGGCGAGGCGATCGTTGAGGATGGGAACAAGAGCGTGTCCATATTTCGTTGCACCGTCGTCGTCCGCCAGGCCTTCGCCACCTCCAGAACTTGCGCCCGTCTTGGCCAACATCTCGTTCAGGGTGCCGATCGTCATAGTGCCCAGAAGTTCAATCTGACTGACTTGAATGCCGAGGCGTGACTTCAGCTGGTTGCTGTACCGGGTCGCTGCAGGCGCGCTGAGCAACGTTCCGAAGAGGCATGGAGAAAAACTTACCTCCGAGAGAGTCCAGGCCGAAGCTTGTAATGAGAGCGTTGTCACTGATCTGCTCCACGTCCATGCTCAACAACGTAGCCAGTAATGAGGCAGGGGTCTCAACACCGCTCCCCTCGTTGCTGCCCGCACTGCTGGCAGAAAGGTACTGCTTGGGCAGTAAGTGCGAGTACAATAGGGGTTCGCATGTCGGGAAGGTCTCGGGGACGTCGTCAACTGCAAGCATCGGCACGTAGTGCGCGATCTTGCGAACAAGACAATCGCCAATAAAGTTGCACACTTGCGCAGTCGTCATACCCGTTTTTGTGAGTTGGGCCGTGTTGGCCTTGCCCTTGGTGGCGAGGACAAGACGCTTGTAAATGCCGGAATCGATGATGGGAGGGAAGGACATGGAGATGACGTTGGGAAGCACATCAGCGATACGATCCAAGTACCTAGTCCCACAATCAATACCTGCGATGTGATGGTCCGAGGAAATACATGCAATTGCGAGGCGCAGTATGCGGCTTGACCGGCATTGCCAAACACCGACCCGATCGTCGAGAACAACAGAATAAAGTCAACCGCAAAAGGATCAACGCGGCTCAGTAGCGTGTTGAGGACCGCAACCTTGGACTGATACACCTCGTCGAACGATTCCTGCGTCAGATTCGTGAACTTGGCATCCCGAAGAACGACGGTCATGACGAAGAAACCTCCAAGCTGTCTGGATTGCTGAGCTCGTGCAACAACCGCGGCGGTCTTGTCCTTGTCATTTGCATCGGCAGCGATCACCTCGATGTGCACGCCCGAGTCGCGCAGGCTTTGGATATACAGATTGTCAGTCTTGGTAAGACCCCTCGGTCCACGACGACTGGTCAGGAAAAATGTGACGAGTGCCATGACGTGTCATCCATTCTGTGATGCGCACACCAAATTCACTGCAACCACCGACAAGGATGTATGACTTGCGGGGATCGAAGAGTTGACCATTGGCGTCGACCCTGACTGTTTGGCTGGAGTCGGGAACGATGATCAGGGAGTCGACATCACTAGTAGCGGCCTCCCTGTAGGCAGACATCGCCACGATGCGCGAATGCGTAACGAAGGGCTGCGAAGCATGGCTCGAGAGCAGTGACGAGATAGCGGGAACGAGGAATGCGGGAGATGCAGTAGCAAATCGGTTGACATCCAGGACGTGCGAAGAAGCCACACCAGACGGAACTTCAGGGGGTTCGTCGGATTGGACGTGGATGTAAGAGCCAAACGGCGAAAGATGCTCCGACCCACGCGCGTAGGCACTCTTTCCACCGCCATTGAAAATGACGTCAAACTGCGTCATTTTCCCAGTCCTGGCCCAGTTTGTAGCCGCGAGGTAGAAGTCGTCAATGAGGACAATATTGGAAGTTGGGATACCGAAGCCGCTCGAAAGTCGGGCCGCTGCTTCTTTACTTCTTACGGTAGAAAACACCTTAGCGCCAAAGCGTTTGGCAATCTGAACCGTGGCCAAGTCAGCAGCTGAAAACAATGTTAGCTACGGGTAGACGGTGTACGCTGCTTATTTACCTGAAACACCATCATGGACGAGAACTGTCGACGAAGCCGAAATGGAAGCGCGGGCAGCTAGACCGATCCATGCCGAAAGGAACGTGACAGGCAATGCTGCCGCTTCCGTTGGGTTGACACCTTTTGGTAATGGAACGACCGTATCATAAGGGACGATGACGATGCCCGCAGGAGTCTGACACGTAATTCCTACGACCTAGCACCCGCGGATCAAAAGAGAACACACGACACCCGGAGGAACATACCTCGGTGCCGACCTCGACCTGTGTCACCGAAGCCCCGCGTGATCGGATTCGCCCAACGAACGTCAAAGCAGATTTTGAAGATGCCCCAGACTCGATGCCCAGCGCCCTGACCTCGACCTCCAGATTGGAGTCTTTGAGGGCAGGAGGGAAGTAGGCAGCCAAGGCACCGGACGCGCCTGTCAAGCCAGCAGCAGGGATGAATGTCTCTTTGAAGTCTGCACTACCATGGACAAGGCGGCGAACAGAGACATCGCCGTTCTTGTAGAGCTTCATGTGCTGCTCGAGAACAAGCGAATTCTTGCGAAGGTCGTGCACGATCTTCTTGCGCACAGCATCGTCGAGAGTGTGATCCTCGAAGAGCACCGAAAATACTTGATACTCGGGTGATTCGGCAATCAGGCATGACGCAATACCGAGTGCACCGATGCCCGCAGCGTCATCGTTTCCAATAATCCAAAGTTCGGCTTCCGAGGAGATGTTCTTGGCGATCTCGATGAGATCCCCTTCGAGGCCGTGTTCGAAAGGCTGAACGATGACAGTCTTGAAGGGGCCACCAGGCAGGGAGAGGGTAGGCTCCGTGATTTGAGCAAAGAGGAGGGCTTTGCTGTTAATGACGTCTGATACCTGGGTGGCTGATCCAGGAATCGCAGAGAGCTTGCTGGCCAAAGTGGCCAATGTGAGAGGTTCGACGCTTGTGTCCTCGACCTTTGTGCCGGAATCTATGTGAAGTGATGAAGATCAAGGATGGAATCCTTGGTCAGACGTACCCGTCACTGAGAGGAGAACAATGCCATTTCTTCCGGCGAGATTCGCGACAGAAGTGATGTCGACTGGAACTGCCACGAGATCAACGTCGTGCACGACCACATCAAAGCTAGAAAGATTCGCTCAACACACAGATCAATCTGGGACAATAGATATACTTGCCTAGAGAGCAAACCGTTCGCTTCCTCCCCACCAAGATTGTAGGATTCAAGCACCGCCGACCTTGCGTGGTGGTAGTGCAAGCGTCCAGTCTTTGCGTCCGCATCCGTCGACGCACCAGCAACACACACGTACTCGACCATGACGCCCGTCTCCTCAAGGAGCGTCTCGAGCGTACCATCGAGCTCGGCAGCAACGTCCGAGGTCTTGGCAACATCGGCAACCCGGATCACCTTGCGTCCCGCCGCAGTGGCGTCACGCGCGAGGGTCTCAAAGACAGAAGCGAGTGACGCGTGTGGCAGAAGTCCTTTGAGCGACACAGGGAACGCCTTGGGCTGCCACGTCGTCGTCAGACGCTCTTCGTGGCTCTCGTCCGTGATCGTCACTGGCTCAGCGTCCGGTGCGTGTGCGATCTCGAAGCCCTCGATCGTGAACAGCACTTTGCCCTCCGCGTTGGCAATGACATAGTTTGATTTGAACGGCCCGCTCGCAGCCCACGTCGTGCCCGTAAGGTACATCCAGATGCCCTTCTTGAGCTCGGCATCAAGATTTGGTGCGGCCTTGGAATCCCAGTGGCGAATAGCGTCGATCTTGACGGGAAAGAAAACGCCGTTGAAATCGAACTGCTTGCTCTCCATGTTGATGAACATGGCCAGACCGCACTGCGTGATGCTGTCCAGGATACCTGGGTGGATGACATAGCCGTTGCCGAACACGTCCGGGGTGC
>JBBPKK010000755.1:0-16588 GCA_038089215.1 Tylopilus vinaceipallidus
CGTCACAACGGGACTCGCCGGCTGAGATCCGGGCTTGGTAATGTCTAATATCTGGAACGGCAAGCACGTCAGATGAGTCTCAAATGCAACCCATCACCATCGGTTTACCTGGTCTTTCTGGGGGGACGATACGTGATTTCCCATCGCGACTAACAACCCAAAGTGGGTCAGTTGCGTGGACACCTTGGAATCGTCGTTCCCGGGCGAAGACGCAAGGCAATCGATCAGTATGTCCGTCGCGCTCTGCAACCTGAACAATTGACGAAACGACGCATGTGAATCGTAAAGGTCGGTCAGGTCAGTCAGAATGCGCTCGGCGATAGCCCTCGACGGTCCTAGGTCAGAACGAGGTCAACTATTCGTGTTCATATCGAGAAACAGACGACTCACCCCGAGCATGAGCATCCGAATATCCCGACAGCCCTTGGCTAAGCGCAAGTAGCACCACAGAAAGCATCTGCGGACACCTGACCGTCTTTGAGGCCCCACCCTCCTTCGCCGGCTGCAGCAACAAATCGAGCGCAGCCTCGTGGATAGCATCGTTCCAGATAGGTGGCAACACCTTCCGCAACGTAAGCCAACCCGTCGCAAGCTCAAACTTCTTCCCAAAGGAAGAGGAGGTGCTGAAGCAGATATTGACAAGAGCAAGGACCTGACAAGCAAGAGCAGGAGGCGGCTCAGATCCAAGCCATAACAGCACAATGCGTGCAACCGGGAGAGCTTCGGCAAACTTCATATACATGGTTGGGATTCTAAGGAGTGACGTGACTGCATCCAGTATGAGGCGTGCTTTCTCATTGTTGTTGCCACTGCCGATAAAGGAAGCTCTCGGCGAGGACAACGAAGCGTGATCTATATGACAACTGAGTCATGGGGTACGCATACGGCATGACTACACATACCAGAGAGCACATTCGCTGCAATGAAAGAAGTGACAGGTTTGATCGCATCGTTGGCGGAGAAATGAGCTTGCATGACGACGCCAAGGGCACCAACGATATGAGGAACCATCTCTAGAGGGTACCACGATGATTGTACAGCGAACAATAATCTGCGTACAAGGTTGAGTTTCGAGAGAAGGACTCTGATATTAAATTTTCGGTAGCGGCTCGCACGTAAGAGAAACGCAAAATGTTCCAGGTGCGCTCGCTGAATATCGGGTGTGGTCATGGACCATAGTTCAAAGTCGAGAGCGATGGCAATGTATGCAACTGTATTCGTGACAGTAGAGGTACTTGGATCAACACCGTGAGTCACGCAGAAATGCCTACATGAAGAATGCCTTACTCTGGAGAGCGGAAGCTCAGTCCAAGAAACTCGAAGAAGATCTCAAAAGTGGACATATTGATGAGACGACTTTTTCGGTAGAGTATACTGGCAAGAACATCGTAGCCAGCTATAATCATCAACAACACGGATGAACGAAAAGCGCCGCTCCTACCGATACGTTCCATATCCTCTGAGTTTTGCCAACAGTTCCGAAGACTATCACACAGGATAGCAGTGGTCCGCGAGAGCTCATGCGGAGTCTTTCACCGCTTAGCAGACGTAAACGACAACAGGCAGTGCTCACCTCTGCAAGAGATACCAAAGTAAGCACCAGCTGAGCACCGCCTATATTCCAAAGCGCAAGATCCAACGGTCGACAAGGAATGGCAATAAGAGGTCCAAAGACAGAAACTCCCTTCGCATCTTGGTTTATCGAGTGAGAATGGGTATCTAATGGTGGGAAGTTATCGATATCTTTGGTGACGATCTTGCACAGAATGGAAGCCTCGTCGATTAGGGCGCTATCCCTAATGGCCTTCTTGAGCGACGTTTCTCCAGCTCCCGACCCCGAGCTAACCACATGCATGTTCAGCGAGGTAGACGCCTCATACGTGAGAAAGTGGATAAGAGACTTGTCCTGAAAGTTTCCTTCATATCGGGGACCCAAGTGATGGACAAATCTGACGAGTTCGTCATCTAATCCAAATAAGCAACGAAAGACGGCACGGAAACGAGGCGCTGATCACCTAATGGTGTAGAAAGCAGGTATGCTGACACGATACACCAGCTCGAGGCTCTATTCGGTCTGTTGTCGCCCAGGGTAAGCTCTCCAACACAATTTTCATGCATGTTGGGGTACGCCCAGTCAAGCGTTTCACTAAGAACACCGTCTAAAAACACGCCTTGAAGGAATTTCAACATGGGGATGACCTATGACACACAGGAACGTACGAACGGCAGCTTGAGATGCTCGGTGCGGGTAGTAGGCCAGAGCAATATGAGTCCAGCGGGAGGTCTCTGCTCGTGTCTTAGACAGGATCGCAAACTTCGGGTGAGATCTGGTCCGCAGCGCGAGGGTACCGTTGCTACCTATACTTAATTCCACAGCATAGCGTGAACCGAAAGAGATGTTGAATATTCTGTGTGCCACTGAGGGCATTCGTTCGAACCACGCCCATAGCTATTAAAGTCAAATAAAGCCTATGAAAATGGGAGGAGGGCTGCCTGACGCTTACCATGAAGGTCAAACCAGACGTTGGAAGTGAACTCCAGCCACAGAGTGGCATGGTCAAGGCAGACATGTCCTGGAACGAAATATGAGGCGGCCATTTCGATCTCAAACCGGTCCGAATAAAGTCCATCATCTCTGCATCCAGAGACTTGTCCTCCCTGACCGCGCACTGGAACAATCGTTGCGCATCCCGAGCGGAAGCGCCCATCTCGAATAGCCGCTTAACGATTTTGCATTGCAATCGACGTTCGACAGCAGGCGAACCTCCTTGGTCGGTTGCAGAAGAAGAAATGAATGTAGAAAACATGGGTGTTAGTATACCTAGCATGCTCAAGATGGCCAAGTTGCGGTGGGATGATCGGGTTAGGTGCTCCAACAATTTATACGCTACGAATCGGAGGGAGGCATTGGCCGCGAGAGAGCCGAGAACAAGCTCCCAAACGATCTTAAAGACGCGGGGCAGCTGAATGGTGCCAAGCGATGGCGCAAATTCCAAGAAATGGGTGTCTAGATCGTCAAGGTTATGGCAAGATGCTTGCAAGGTCGAGAAAAGGTCGACAACGGCAAACTCATGGACGGAGAGTGAAAGAAGACATCCAAGGGTCTTCTCGAAGGTGACGGGATGCTTAATGAGCGCGTGACAGGTGTCTGACAAAGCCGCATAACCGACATACTCCTAGAGTTGGGTTGTTAGAAATGAGTGATTTGAGGCAAACACGATGAGCAACCTCAAAGAAAGCCAAGTTGATCGAATGTCGGTCCAGTGCCTTCGAGGTAAGCATGAACACGAGTTGCATACAATCAAATACCTGTTGAGTCGACTGAGGGTTTGAGAGAGCAGATGGCGTTGCTGGTGACGTTGACAAGACATGCATCAGAACAAGAAAGCCGTCTGCTTCGCGGAATGCATCCAATGCTCTAGGGTGCGTTCCGACGACGGACTGCAGTGATCGCAAAATCTGCCAAACCAAGATGTCTGTGAATCCAAACGAAGCCAACTCATGCAGAACGAAGCTTACCGTAATCCTGGGCTCGGTATCTTCTGTCAACTTCAGTTCCTCCAACAGAGACTTGACCTGGCTTGTGAGAGCACCATCCTCGGCGGTCGCAAGTGGCAGCTGGACATCAGAACCGTCATTCGAGGAAGTTTCGTGTCCGTGGTCCTGAAGATTTCGGAGAGGTGCGAAGAGCGACCTCAGCATTTTATCGCAATGTTCATCACTGGAACGAGGCGGACGCAGCGTGGATGAACCCGGTGCCAGCGACTTTCCTTTTTCGGTCGAGTATACCCTTGTGATGTTCGACATGTAATCTACAGCGTGTGCCATCTGGTGGTTCTATTCACTGCCTCTTCACATTGATAATGTCCACAAACTCTGGCTTCAGCGATGCACCACCCACAAGGAACCCGTCGACGTCCTGCTGCGCCGCTGCCCGAACAAAGATAAATCAACAAACTAATAGAATAACAGATCAGTGAACGCACCAAGCTCCTTGCAGTTCCCAGCAGTGACGGATCCGCCATAAATGACTCGGGTCGTTTCCGCCACGCTCGGAGACACATGCGTCGCCAAGAATTGACGAATTTCGGCATGAGCCTCCTGTGCCTGCGAGGCGGTGGCGACTTTGCCCGTTCCGATGGCCCACACAGGTTCGTACGCAATCACGATGTTGCTGAAAACAGGGATGTTCGATCGATCCGTAGGGGGCCCGGGGTAGGGACAGACGCACCTCCAGTCGGCCTCTTTAAGAACCCCCACGACAGCCTGGAGCTGGGTGTTGACCACCTCGGTCGTCTTTCCTGCTTCTCTTTCTACAAGGGTTTCTCCGACACAGAGAATGACTTTGAGGGACGCTTCTAGAGCCGCTTTGGTTTTGATCCCGACCAGCTCGGATGTTTCGTGGAACAATGTACGGCGTTCAGAGTGACCTGCACCGTTCGGGGATATCTCGTACATATACGAGCAGGACAGAAAGAAGTATCAACATACCGAGGATGACATATGGAATCTCGGCGTCGGCAAGCTGTGTAGGGCTAATAGGATGTCGGCGAACGAACGTCATGAATATAGAGCATATCCGCTCAACCTGATTTCGCCTGTGAAAGCCCCAGAAGCCTTGAAGTAACAGTTCTGAGCAGCAAGCCGAACATCCTTGCGAACGATGCTCTTGAGGGGAATGAGGTATAGAGCAGGGGGAGCAATGACGATCTCTGTCACACCATGGTTTCTGAGTTCTGCAGGATCGTTCCTGCGTCGTTGCACACTTACCGGTCGCAGGATCCAAATCGGCTTGGTTGAGTATAGCGACAATGCTCTTCTTCTGCTCCACAGAACCAGGATTCATCTTAAAATTGCCACCGACGAAGAATTTGCGAGCCATGGTTTCCGACGTAGTGATTGTGATCTGAGGAGCGTCGCAAAAAAGAGAAGCGTTAAAAAGGATCAAAACGAGCGAGATTCGGGTGATCGCGATTCGATCTGATACGAACAACAGCCGAATAGATGCTGCTCTCGGGCTCTACCGGGCAAGGACCAGAGTGGATCCGACATCACGCAGGCAGGGAAATCGAAGTGCCTTTCAGTGGCTCGCCTTGGCCGACGCGAACATGGCTTATGATATGTACTATCCATCCGCAGATGACTGAATGCCAGGTGTGGAATCCCGACCTGCTGACGACAATGATGGCACTGGCCCATCAAATGACCACTGCCCCAGGCGCGTGATAAGCCGCAGTGCGCTACTGTAGTTTACTAGGAATCCTGGAACGGAGGGGAACGCTAGACATAATAGGAAGGAACAAATCCCGATTCTTATCAGTCGCCTGCCTGGCCGACTCCCTTTGTCCATGTCCTCCCAATGTTTACTGGCATCTTCAAGCAGACAATCCTCCTTACGCTCACCTTAGCGTCCGCAACTCTTCGCGCATTCAACGCGAATAGTTGGGGTCGCCTCCTTAGCGCTTCGTCTTTTCCTTACCCAGTCCTCAGGCCTACATTCCAGCCGTTACTATTGTGCCTTCATACATTTTGACATCTCTCTTCAAACACTTCAACCGATTCCGGTGATCTCGCAAGAGTCTGTGCATTGCGATTAGTACCACATGACATATCCCAGTCGCCACCTCGTGATTCATGTGATCGTGCTCCGACTCGACCAATCAATGTGACCTGCTTCAGCCTGCTGTGGTCGTCAAGATGAACATATCCAGCTACAGAACAGGGCAATAAAAGACCGGGAATACGATATGGAACGTGCTTTAGTAACGGCCTGAGGAAAGAGGATAAGGGGAAACTGCTATCGATTCCAACAGGGAAACATGCTAGTATCTCGGAAAAAGTTAAGGTCACAAACCGCGCATCCTCCTAGTATATCGAGTCAGAGAGAGGGGAGAGTGGCATTTCACAAGAAAAATCTTCTCGTTCTGTATCGTGCGTGAGGGATGAACGGAGGTTAAGAATCAATCGACAACCGATCACTGCCTGCATCGGGGCGGGAAATGCCTCAGAGACTTGAGTCCATGTAATCTGGTTCGCGTTTCGTGAGATGAGTGTTCGCCAAAACAGGAGCAAATGGTGCACGTACTCCCAAGATCTGGCCCAGAATGATGTTGGCGATAGATGTCATTATTATGCTGCCTCAAATTGGCGAAGGGAAAGAAGGTAGGTCGTGTCAGTCGGGTATAAGAGGCATAGGTGAAGCTGGAATGCGTACCAGAAAAAGTATGTCGCGTTACCCTTGATGAGGGCATCGCCAAGATACATTCTACCCATCCGCCTCACATGGTATCCCAACATCCAATTGCGGAGACCATACCACAACGCTAGGAAGCACAACATACTGTCGTACACGATCACAGGCAACCAAACGATGTACAATTTGTAAGAGGGTGGGCCACGTGTATCGGCACACATATATAACCCCGTCAGAATTTCGTTAGTGACTGTTTTCTAATAGTTAGCTCATGGATCCATGAACTGGCGTAGACATACTCCTTGAATACACATCGACTATAATCAAGATAGTCGACAAGGCGGCGATTTCACACACGTAGAAAAATATCATGCTGGCGATGAGGAGCTGTGATCCCTGATACAGGGCATATAATCGGGCCTGCAGCGTCACTTGGAGAACGTCAACGATGAATGGAAAGAAATGCGGAATCTAAACAAACGCTGTATCAGAAACAATATCAGAACGCCAAGCCATGATTGAACAAAGAAGTAAACTTTGCCTTGGAAAGGAGAAATCAGAGGGACAGAAGGAAATACGTGGTCGACAGTTACTCACAGCTGCGGAGGGTTATTTGTTTATGGATTTCAGCTTTCTTCGTGTGTTAAGAGAGACACGCACAACTGTCATGTCGTCAGGATAGAAAGATGGAGATAAGTAATTTCATACATTCACAGTTTGAACTCCCCGATCAAGGAAAGCTGTGTAAGGCTCAGTGAGAGTCTTCGAAGGTAAAATACAATCCCGTACTGATGAGATTCAAACTGGACGTTCCAGGTAGTTGAGAGCTGCCACAAAATTGAGATACGCCAAAAACTCACACGGCGATTGTGTCACCGATATAGCGGATCTAGAGGACGAATTTGATTTCCTCTACGGATACCAGTAAGTGGAAGGTAAATCGACGCACCAGCAAATAATTAATACTACCGGAGGAGAATAGGTGGCACTACCGGGGACAACTTAGCTGTTGCAGCGGCAAGAACACCAAGTCCGATTACCTACCCAGATATGCTCAACCTCACCAGTCCCATGGTCAGCCAATTTTGGTTGCTAAGAACACGAGTACTCACCTCTCGATCGAGTGTGATAACTGTACACAGATGAACAATAGTTGGTGGGGAAAGAACAATCAGTACTTGCCGTGATCATACAGAATCACAGTGGATCCAGCCACTGTGAAGCCGATGATCCTCATAACTCATAGTAACAGGACGGAAGGAATAAATGACGAACATTGACACATCCGGGTGATATTGAGGACGGCCGCGACCTGTAGATAGTACTCGGTCGCATAGCTTGAGGCACCTGGCATGTATTTGCATACGAGGGCGACACAGAACGTAAAGTTTGTACGTAGGTACTGCGGCTCCGGTTATAATACGGAATCTGCACCACCTCTGCGCCTGCGGTAACCAATCAATGCGCCGATGCAGTGTGTATAAGGATCGTGTGCCCTCGTAAACAGGCCCGAACCCGACGCCGCATTTCAAATCTGGCCTACCGATGCTTGAAATCTAATGCCTCGAAACTTGGAAATCGACAGGAAATTGGAACAACCAGTACTTTCCAATACCGCTATGTTACTTAACAGTTGTCGAAACTGGGAGGTATTTTTTCGCGCAAGCTAAACCACGTGATTTTGAGTACGTTGCGTAATATATTATTCATGCGCGAATGTGTCCGGTCGTCATACATGCGCCGAGAAGCAACCAAGTGAAAAGAAAGGAGTCGAGAATTGTGGGTAAAAACCCGTATGGCCGTTTGCCTAAACACAAAGAACGGGCGCAGGCGGCGAAGATCTCCAGATTGTGCATTTCACGCGAGAAGTCCGCCTGTAAATCGACATCGGCAGGTTTGAAGTCCTTTCAATGAATGGAGACCTGTGTGCGTCATTTAGCAATGCATCATAGCCACGGTGTGAGCCACGGGCCGCTCCTCAGGTATCGCCACCATCAGCTTGCATCACGACATACCGAGATGCAACCATCTTCGCATCAACATAGATAGAATCGCTTTTTAGACCATGATCTCATCAGAAATTGTCCTGCACGAGCAAGCAGAATTGCCCCGACCAGCAACCGATTACTGTCTTTTTGGGCTGTATCCAATATCACTTCAAAAATGACGAACGGAATATTGTGTTGGGTAGCAACCACCATCCAATCACTCTTTGGGGTGAACTTCCGCGGGGCACTCGGCGCTGACGAAGATCGGGAAACTCCAGCTCTTCTCGCTACAAGACAGCGCGACACGGGATACAACCACGAGAGAGCAACTTTGGTACTTACGTACATTTGGTAAGAGTACAGGGAAGTACTGGACGGTTCAGAGAAGAACAGGGGTTGAATGAAGTGGACGGTGAAGTTGCTGGACTCCAGAGACGAGGAACTGTTCTTGTCTGCGATCTTCGTCACGTCGGGGTTGAAGCATCGCATGACGCTGTAGAATGCCCAAACTCTTGGCCGGTCGTCACTGTACGCTCTTCAGCATTGGAAACAGCCTGGAAGACACGGTCAAAATTTGTTTGCTAGCGACGAGCACATTCAAGGCCATCTTTTGATTTATTGTCTTCCTAGGACAATTCTCCATTGACTCTGGGAGGGTGTGAGAGGTATATAGTACATGCTTTATACATGCGCTTCGTCTCCAAAGCACCGTGGATCGCCTTGAATTCATCTGAGTAATTGTCGATAACATTGCCAGAAGTGCCACCATTCAAGTTCTCCGTCACGTCATCCAATGACCTTCGTGTCAGGCTCTTGACAGTTACTTGTAAACACTTGAATAGTTCGCGGTGTTGGTTCTCTAGGTTGGAAATAGCCTTCTCGGAGTTTGTGAGTATTAGATGACAAGGCAGTCAGCAAGACAGGATATTCCGAACCAAAGACATTCCTACGGTCTGGAAATCCGATGACTAGATAGACTTGGTCGGAGGACAGCACGCCTCCGTCTGCCAGTTGGCGAACTTTTGTTACACCGGGGTGATGGGAAACCGGTCATCCCTTGCAAGCATTCCCGCTTGGTTTTCTCCATAAATGTGTTGAGATTTTCTGGGTTCATCCTCGCTGGATATTGGGACCGGCTTCGCCAATTTATAGAACGCGCAATTCCGGTAGGTAACACCAGCAGGGATATAGGGCGTCATCTCTAACGAGGTTTTTGAAGAATTTGTCAATAGGATCTTCAGGTCGACCCGATGTACCTCATCGTTGATGAGTGCCCGGGAGTCCACTTTGCCTACGAAAAGACCCAGGGTAATCATTCGCGAAGGCAACGTGTCTGGATAGAGTACTTACTACTCATTCCGTGTGTTGTGCGTAACGAGCGAGCGATGTGTCTTCCGTACACCAGCGGCCGTCTACTGGAATCATGCTGTGGAGAGCGATCAACCGACCGGTCAACGAAGGGAGTACGCGTTACTCAGCTTGACAACCTGCCACACCAGCCTGGCCAAGCACTGACTGAGATTGGAAAGCTGCACTGGTTTCCCAACCACGCGCATCAATCATGCCCAACTCACCCCCTTGACCGCTCTCCAGTTACAATGGCGGTGTATCCTCAGCAGATGGACGTCGTCAGCGGCGAGCAATACCGCTATGCCCTCACTAACTTCGTAAGTCCCTCACCACGAACCGTTGCTAGATATCGACAAACGATCCCAGCGTATTGCCCACGAAAAAGTAGAAGAACAGCGCCGCCAGCTCGAAGAACAGGAAAAGCAGGTCGCTCTACTTCGTGCCCGGATTGCGCTACTCGAAGGTTCCGCCACTAGCGACTCTTCTCAGACGAAGCAGGGCCCAGGCGGCACCTCGGTCGATGACTTTTCGATCAAGGTGTGTGCAAGGCTCTCCATTTTAACTCAAGGCGTTTGATTGATGATTTGCCGCGTATGTGATGATACAGAACGCAGCGTCCCAACTCGAGCGTCTCTTGAACCGCTGGGCAGCCGACGTTGTGCGCACCCCGCCTGCGGCGCTCTCGGATATCTACCTGGCCGCCCTCACAGACACCACCGGAAGTGGTTCCTATGACGCCCTCCCGCCCAACGGCGCCTCCCCGATTCAGGTCCAAAATATCCTCCGGCACGCCCTCGCAGAGGTGATCAGTAGTGAGATCGTCAACGTGCTTATGGTTACCAACTCGGCGGAGGCCAACGTCCAGCTCACGCGAATACATGAGCACCTCTTTGCTCGTGCGTCCTTTGGCTTATTCCTATCTGTATTTGCGTGGGTCAGAACTTATATTGTGACGTTGGATCTAGGAAACCCCCTGGTCGCCGGCGTATGGCGCCGCCAGACTTTTTCTGCCTCTGTTGACACTTGTTCGCCCGAGCTCAGTGCGAATATTCTCCAGGAGCAGATCCCCAGCCTCCTCAAACGCCTCGGCGACCACGCCCGCGGCATCGCTCCTATTCTCGCGTCCGCCTACACTTTTTCGCGCATGCTCCACGGTTCGCCGTCCACTGCCGGCGGCGGGGACGCGTTCTACCGCTCGTTCGTGCCAGAAATCGGCAGCCAGCTCTTCCCGCGCCAGATTGAGCTCGTTCGGCGGTGTCTCCGAAGTGAGTGTGGTGAGGTGGATCGAGTAGGGGCGACGGTCTTTCCGGGACTCGTTAAGGTCTCAAAGGGGCCCCAGAATAACCAGGATAATGTACAAACGGTCGTGCGGCGTGCTCAAGTCATGTGTGAGTGCGCGCTGCACGCTGGGGCCGGTGTTGGGGAGGTTCCAGCGCAAGGATCTTAGTGTAGATGGCATATGGAAATATCTGGGTAACGATCTATTATTGCAAGTGTGTACTGATACCAAGTCGTAAAATTTAAATGACGAGCAATTGAAGGAGTCCCGTTATGGTCGCTTGTGTCGATGCGGTCCAACCTGATTCGAATGTTGGCTTGACCAGTGGATTCAGCTACTGCGCCACGCGCACCAGGGCGCTCAGCACATTCGACCCGTGCACGAGCCCGTGCTGCAAACGGAACGACGACAAGGTACACCTGGTACGCACGAGGCGACACTCGACGTTCCAGTGAGCACGACAAGTATTATGGATCACGTCGCTACACCCGGCCACGGTTCCGCCCCTGCTCAGTCGAGGTGAATAAGGATCTCGACGGATCTAATGGGGCCACTGGCATCCTCATAGGCTCATAGGTATCCTCCGTTCTTAATAAGATCACCCACCTTGTGTCGCGCTCGGGTTTCGTGGTTGCCATGAGCCAAAGCTTTTACCTTGACTTTTCGACAGTTGTCTTCGACCTCGTCGATATGGCTCTTGTTTGCTGCCTAGGGCTGCATATTCTGCGCTTACGCTTTATCACCCGTGTTCCTTTGCTCCAACATGTGCCTGGGCTATTGCTGGAAGAAAGTATAGACGACTACCTGCACCGTGATATCATCCGAGTGGGAGGAACCCTGGTCTGTGCGCGAAATTTTGTTTCACACAAGAGCATTGTCTGTATTTTCCTTGTTTTCATAACGAATTCCCCATGGATGCTTGCAAGGGGGACCTACCGAAGCCTTGGACTCATACGAGCGCAGCCTTTTGTAACGAATAAGTTGTCATAGAGAGACAAACACGGTGCAACTGGCACAAGATCGAAGAAAGTGGCTTGGGGATTGGATAATGCCACGTCGTAAGTAACAATTATACTTTCATCCACCAGACTCAAACTGATAGCAGACTATCACTTCCTGCTAGTTCGGAACTCAACCTAGAACATAAACCAGATAACTGCACACTAGTACTGTGTGCCCCGTGGGTACAATAGAGGTATTGGTAGTTGACCTCGTCATTTCCTTCGATGCTGTCACAGTGGTCAAGGCAGGAGCAAGAGTATGGCTCATAACAGGTGCCCTAGGTTCCCAGGCATGTCAAACACTGATTTGCAAGTGGGAACTGATATGTGCATGCAGTCTAGATTATTATTCAGGTCTTTCAATGGCACATCTACTTTGATTTTCTTTAACCTACAATGCCAGTTCCATTGTGTACTGTATAATTTACATGACACTACTGATGTTCAATATGGCAGGGTCAGCTATGCCCTGGTGTAGAAATTGCAGAAGGGATTGACGACCAGCCTCTACTACATCTGGTGAGGGAAATGGATCCTCTGCTGGATTGATGCCACTGCGCATTCTGTGCAAAATAGCCAACACTTGACCATGAGTCACAGAGGGGGGAGGCTTAGATCCACCATCATGACAAATGAGTAAGTCAAACAAGTCATCAAAACCATCTAGGATGCTTGTATGCTTGGAAAAGTAATGGCTAATTAGATGCATGTCTGATTTTATGATTTTTTTCTTCCACTGTGCAATTGTAATGTTGATGTCAGAGATTTGCAGCCCAGGCAGAGGTTCTCTTCTAGATTGAGCCCAAGAAGGAACTTTGAGCCATTGGTTGTAGTTGGGATCATTGTTATCTGGGGTCCACCAAATTCTTTCATTGTAGGGACCCACTATGTTGACACAAATGATCCACATAACCCAAAATAATGATTCTAGGTCATGGTGGACAAGTGGAACAAGATGCTGGTCTTCTGTATCATTAAAGTGTTCAAGTACCTCAATGGCCTGAAAAGGGTAGGTGCCCTGTGACACAGGCATTTGAAATATGGCAGATGCATGCCAATGTAAAGGGTAAGACTTACTCTCAAACCATGCTTACCACTGCTTTCAGAATAATGCTTTTTCTCCTGTGCAAGTCCCCAATTTCCCATGAGGCCCTGTCTATGGGGATACCAATCACTGGCAGCACCCTCCAACTTGCTAGGCACTACTGCCTCTGCAAAGGCTACTTTCCAATCCTTCTGGCTACCATTTCCTCCTGGCATTGGAATATGCATCCATATATTTGTGTCACTGATGTCACCATGAAGCATTCCCTGGTCATAGTAGCCTTGCTCAAGGCCTAAGTGAAAATTATGCATTTAGTAGAGTGGTCCAAAGAAAACAAAGAAACATACTCAAAAGTGAACCTATCAAGATATCTATGAATTCCCTCACACAAGATGACCATTTTATACCCAATGCACAGGTGCTGAAGGCTGTGCGAACATGACACTTGAGGGAGAAGAATGATGCATTTGAACATAGCACTTGTGCTGTACTTTCCAAGGGTGATGGATCCATTTTTTCCTCATGTGCAACCTTGAGAATGCAAGGTGTCTGCAGAGGACTCCAATTATTTCCATAAACCGATTTAATACAGCAATTTCTGATTTCCTCCTCTTGTGGACTGCGACAGAAGCCTTTGTGTTTTGAATCATTGAGAATAGTGTGTATGTCTCCATCACTAGGCATATCTGAGAAGTGGTGAGTATCTTTTATGATGAAGGGCTGATTACCATAATCATTAGCATCTTTGGCTAACATAATGCAGGTTGCATGGCAGTGAATACCCTTGGTGTGATGAAGTACAGTAATGTGGTATAAGGAATTATTGAAGCCAAGTAGCCCTTGACCTGGACTGCCAAAATGACTAGCATCTTGCCCCAAGTACTCCTCAGAGCACCACACTGTGAATGCAACAAGCTGGATGAAAGCATGTGGCTGGACATGGATGTCCATGGCAACAGATTGGAAGTGGGCACTGCGGGTGTATATGTGTAATTGCAGGGCTGAACCACAGATTGTCAACCCCAGCACTGCAGTGTGATGACTTGGGCCATCTGCTGAAAACAGGTAGAAGATGTTGTCCAGCAAGTTCTTGACAGCTTCTTGCCTCAAGGCATCTGTGTCCTTGTATTTGATCTCACCAACAGCAAAAAGTTGGTGCCACTTGGTTGCCTCCTCTTGATGTACATCAAAATCCCTGGAAACAAGGGCCAAAGCTGGCTTGCAAGAACTATCATCAATGTATGAATTGCCATGTTGAATCCAGCACCGGTTAGGCAGGGATAGACCAATTGACAAGAGTATAGCAGAAATAATCTGGACAGGCACCTCAGTAGGAATAATCTAATAGAAATGTAACAAATAATACTCACATTTTCAAATAGTGTGGCCCAGCTAACTTCATACTCCTGTTTTTGCTCTCCAATAGGGGGATGTCTCTGAACACTCAAATCTTCAATGCCTATCCATCTCCCTTCAACATATGTATGACTTGCACATAGATGTCGATATGCGAGCTCTGCCAAGGGCTGAAAATGCTCGAATGGGGTATGGGCTGGCAGAGCAATGCTAAGAAACTGTGATAACTTGAAGTCCATGTTGTAAACTGAGTCGAGATTGGATACAAGTCAAAGATCTGGAATAACAACATTCCGGGTTAGGGTATCCAGTTAGCTGGCTTGAGTTGGGTATTACTGTGCTGCAGCTGACCTAGTCCCCTCAGGAATGTTAAACCTGCACTAGTCGAAGTTGTGTGGTGGTCAGAATCCGGAAATCTCCGAGCTATGTCATCACCAAAATGTTCAAAGCCCAATGAGGCCCTATAAGGTAGTTGCCGCGCCATTGTAGCGACAGCACTCGCTATTCGACGACAGACCACGCTTGCCGCTTGTGGGCGTAGATAGTGGAATCTCGTCGTGTTCCTGTCCACTCGGCCAATGTTTACCATGTTTTTATCTGCACATGCACGGGAGACATAACCTTACAATATGGCAATGTATTCTGATATATGTATCACGACATCTAGTGCGGTGCACCATGACTGCCGGTGTGGTAGTGATGAGATTAGGCAAGACCACAGGCACTACTACGACGGTCCAGTGCTACTAGTCGTAGACTAGTAGAAGTAATGCAGTCTATTTACATAATGTTCATTTTCTACCCGCTCCACAGGCGGCCCGAACGACTCTCTATGATTCACTATGCCTCTCACGACCCAGCAGCAATGACGCCAGCAGTAGCCTCGAGTCCCCGACCAGCCCCCCTGTTTGACAGAATTGCTGAGTGTGCCGTTCATTGCGCCATCCATCTCTGTCATCTCCCGTTCTCTCCAGCTCCGCCACCATTGTTGGTGCACGGTTAACGCGCTCGTTCCCCGCTTTGGGGACGTTCTGGCAGGCCTTTTCGGTGGACTGCAGCACCCGTCTCGCGTTCTAGTCATCTAGCTCGTGTAGTGGAGTCTCTCAAGGTAAGTGTTCCTCTCTTCACTCTGGACCCTTGCTGATGCGTACTGATCTTTTCCATAGCTCCATTAGTCTATCTCTGGCACTCCCATCGTGTACAGATTCTATTGACATGTGCACCTCATTGCTTGGCTTGCTTCGTTCATCCCAGGCCCCTCGAGGCGAGTACACTTTTTTCCTCAACCCTGAGTGTTCTCGCTCACGCTTTGCACTCCCTTCCGTTCATTTCTAGCATCACCAAAATGTTCAAAGTCTAATGAGGCTCTATAATGTAGTTGCCGCGCCATCGTAACGACAGTGCTCACTATTCGACAATAGACCCCGCTCACCCCTCGCCAGTATAGATGCCTTACGATATAGCAATATTCTGCGAACCCCCCGACTAGATAATCAATGCAGACCCATGACTAATGCTACAGCGGACGGCTGAGTCCGATGGTTTGCCTGTTTTCCCTATCTCCATACCCCTTGTGTCCTTCCCACACACCATCATGCTCACGCAAGAAGGTGAGCCCGAATGTGCGCGTCTGCTATTATCCTTGTCTGCTCGTTGTCACCCCATGCCTCACCTTGCTTGGATTTGCTCTTGCTTACCGTTTCATGCACCCACCGCACCCTTTGAGTGCGCGAAGGGGCGCATGCAAGTGTTTTCTGCACTGACTGGTTTCGGATCGTTGTGCGGGTCGCGTGTTGTGCAATTCGTCCACCATCGTCATCCATCTGCTCCGACTCCATCAGAATTGATTGCGTGCCTTCAAGTGGCTCGTCGCCTCCTGACTTCTTCCACTCGTCCTCTTGGCCTTCTGGCCTTCTATCATGATGTAATGCGTTGGTTTTGTCGTCACACTCGTTCCTGACGCTTTTAGGATGTTTTCGTCGGTTGTTTAATGTGACCGCCTCGCGCTCCAGGTCGTTCAGTTTATGTCGAGCTTCCACTCTGCTACTCCCTCCTCATCGTGCTCTGATACCCTCGACACGTCCTCTTCAGCATTCGGTGTCCAGCCCGACTTGGGCACTTTGAGGCGAGTACTTTCTTTCCTGGCGCTCCGAGCAATTGCACTTGACTTCTGATGCGTTCTGTAGGTCCTTTGGCGATTCTTGGCGCCCTCGTCATAGTTGGGTGCTGCCATCACGTCCCCACTGCCTCCAGTAGGCTCGAGCTCAACGTTCGGGGGCGTGTCCTCTCTATCGCAGAGTCGTCAGGTGGCTTGTATGGGTCCCCTAGTGCATATTTGTCGTCTCGTATGCTACATTGACGATTTTCTTCAGCCTT
>JBBPKK010000756.1:0-16572 GCA_038089215.1 Tylopilus vinaceipallidus
ACTTTTTGTAACTTGAAAAAGAAACGACATAAATTTTAAAAGTACATGTCACTTTTTGACTTTTTAACTTTTTCGTCTTGTGGCAAGACGAAAAAGTCTGAAAAAGTACATGTACGTTTTCCTGATGTCGACGGCTCTGACGATTGGTAGCCGAAACCTGAACAGTAGATCACGTCAACCACATCGTTTGCGGCCACTGGAGCAAAAAGCACCGGATCCCAGTTCACGCTTACTTACCTCAATTGGTTAAGCCACCCTAAGTTCCGTCTATATCTCCACATCCCCCAGTCCCTTGTTCCGCTCAACATCTGCAAACACAACAACCGTTCCGGGAGTAACAACAACCCAAACCCATTGTTAATTTCGGTCCCATGTCCACCCTGAACGTTGCTCGAGTACAACGCCTATATGCTTGGCAAGAATCGAGGGGTAGGGCACAAAGTTCAGATGAACAACAGCTGGCTTTCCAGCCCCCTAGTACAGGAAGTTGTTCTAGGGTACCAGGCAAATCCATAATGCTAAAGAACAAGACACTGTCGTGGAATGTCAGTCTAATCTGTTCACTTGCTCGGGAGGAAGCAGAAGATACCAGAGAGAAAATCTTACTCACCAATTGAAAACGGTAGAGGATGCCCTGCCTGACAAACAAGTTTATGTACTGATTGGGCTGCCGTTCCTTTGTTATGCGACAATCATGAGACAACTGCTTCATGGACGGGACAATCACGACTATACACAGCACTTCACCGTGCGTAACTGGCAAACTGGTGGCCATTTCGACCCACATGGGCGAAAACCCAATGATTGATATGTTATGCGAATTGCTCAGCATCTTACTGTAACGGCGACCGCTGCGAAATGACCAATAAATGGTACAGTTACGATGACTGGCCAGTCCTACTAGTACAAGGGTTTATCAAGCGCATGTCCGCATACCCTGCGTGAGCTTTAAGTCGCTTCCTAGGACAACATCAAGAACAGTGAACACCACCTCCAGCCTGAGGAAAATCGTTGCCCACACGCGAAGAGTCATTACCACTGCAGTTGTCATTATGAGTTTTTACTGAATGTGAGGCGCAAAATGACGATTTGTGCCAGTCACGGCCAATGGAGTCCGACTCGGAACCGGACTCCGACCATGACGGAAGTTACTCATGCTCCGGGTCAATCTCCACCCATGAACTGTAGTCATGATTTTCCAATAGTAGGAGAGATCAAGTAGCAGGGGATCGTTTGTCCTGCCGGGTCTTTACACATTGCGGTACTCAAATGCTGGGCTACCAGGTTCTGAAGTCTCTATGATCGATGGCGTGAAGCCCGGTTCGTCCCTCTGCAGTGCTTCACCGACCAAGAACACCTCCGCATCGACCAGATTCAGTGATCGTTTCAAATACGGCAGGAATTCCCTCAACACCTGCGACTCAGAAAACGACAGACTCCGATTAAAAGCCACCGTGACGCCAAAGTCCTGCATGCGTTTCTGTGTGCATCCTTACGTCAGACTCTGTCGAAACGCAAGCACGTCGATTACATTACCTTGAATGCTTGCACGAACGGCATCGCGCGCTTGTCCTTGATCATCCCCCTCTCTGTCAAGATCGCCCTCACTTGCGTGTCGTCGACCCTGTTCTCGGCCACGACATACGCCTCCCTCACCGCCTGCACGCACGTCTCCTGCCACTCGGGGAACCGCGTCGCCACGTACACCCGGACGCTCTTAAGTGACTTGGGGTCGAACGATGGACCGTCTAGCTTGCCCTTCTTGCCCTTTTGCAGCTTCTTCAGCAGAGTCGTTTCGGCATCCCGGATCATCTTGAGTGTGCTCCGCATGTATGCACCGGCTTCGATCAGAGTGCGGTCGGCTGTGCGGCCTGGATCAGGCCAACGCGCGAGCTGGATCGATTTGGGTTCGTTCAGGAACTCGAGCCAAATGTGCTCGGCAAAGTGCGGGGAAAAGGGTGTCACGAGCAAGGCAGAGGTGCGGACCCAGTATTTGACCAGGTCAACGTGCATACCAACGTCAGCGGTGACCTCACGATACCAATCGCGGATGTTTTGGAACTCGTAGAAGCCATACTTCAACGCGTCCTTGAAGGAGGTGCTAGAGGGAACGATGGAGTTACAGAAATACGAACACAGAAACGTAGACGCACGTGTCGTAATGTTGCTTGGTGGTGTTGATGTGATCGATGATTTCTTCCTCAAAAACGCGGTCGTGGTAGTTTTTGGGACCGACCCTCAATTTGGATTCATCTTTCAACATGTCCTAGATAGGCTCGTTGGCGAACTGCAGAACCTGCGAAGAGCCGGGCACGTACCTCGCACCATCCTAGCAAGGTGTGCAGACGTAGAATATTTGCATTGGCCGTCTTTTCATCAAAGTTGGCATCCTCGACACCGTCACCAGCGTCGGCAAGAGTCAGACGCATGGCGTCTGCGCCAAACTTCTCGATGCCTTCTCGAAGGGTCAAAGAATTTCCCTTGCTCTTCGACATTTTCTGTCCATTGAGCATCAAGTGGCCGTTCATGCGAATGCTCAATGGCCACTTGTCTTCCGGGAAGATGGCGACGTGATTATACAACAGGAACGACAAGTGGTTTTGCACCAGGTCCTTGCCGGACGAACGTATATCAAAGGGGTAAAAGTAATCGAATTCGTGCTTCATCGTGTCGGCCTTCTCTTTTGGAAGGGGCTCCGGAATGGGCCAAGGACCGTTGCAAAAGACATACTCCCAAACTTCGTCGGTCATTTGTTCAGCTGCTACACCTAACGGACCAACGGTGTGACCGGTGATATCACCACCTATTTCAATCTACCGGGTGAGCAGGAATCAAACAAATTACGAATGCGAGGCTTACCCTGAAGTAGATGAGCGACGCTGTAGTAGGCAGGGTAAATCGTCGAATCGCTTAGACTTTCCACCATGAACTGAGGATCCCAGGGCATCTTCGATCCCAAGCCGTATGTGCGTGCACAAGCCCATTGGTTCAACCAGGCCAAGGTTGACTCAAACAAATTACGGGTCTCTACTGTCCAGGTGTTAATCTCCCCCAGGAGTCTGGAGGAAACGGATGGTCAGTGTGACGAACACAAGCTCGAAAGAACAACATACTTTTCGGTCTGTGCCCTCCAAGTTGGTTCACCATAATTCATATACCACTGATCCATCAACGCAACGACACATTCGTCCGCACTACGCGATACGACCAGGTTCTCAGGCTCTGCGTAGGGTACCGCCAATCCTTGTTCGATCAGCTGCGCACGAACCTTTGGTTTGGCGTCTTGGACCGATTGTCCTTTGAAATCACCAATAATCATGGTACCACCATAGAATCCTTCTTTGTATGTGATCTCTTTTGCATCCGCAAGCGCCTTTGCATCTCTGGGCGACTGAACCTTTAGTTCTTTGCAAACTGCAACAGCAGTGAGGTCGCCGTATTTGTCTGTCTTCAAGACTGGGACAGGAATAAAGTCCAGCCATTTGGGATCTACTTTGTAGTAATCGGCCTTTTTACGAAGGTCTTCGGTTGTCATGTAGTCATCTGGCGAATCAGATGGCACAGAGGTGACGACGCCAGTTCCCTGTAACATATTCTCTGAGTGTCGCGGGAAGGAGGAAGTGCGTTTGTTATACCTTGGTTGCCTTGATGCTCTCCATCGGTAGCACATATACTTCAGGGATGACGCCAAGGGGAGCCTTGACCTTTGTTCCTACAATGCTTGCACCATCGATCTCCAACAATTGCACAACATCTCCACGTGCAGGAGAGAGGCCCTGATAGGCCATATTACGCGCTGCTCGGTATGACACGAGGAAGGCATCCTTGTCGTTGATGGCAAAAACGCCGTACTTCAAGGTTGGTTCAACAAAACAGTTGGTTTGGCCATACCTGCAGACCGAAGAGCATTAGCAAAAACGAGACCAAGACGTAACATGAGAGTCCTACAATGTCTCTGGGCGCAGCGTGGCCGGGACCAAATACACTGTTCTACCTCCAACTTTACCCTCGACGGCTGCCTTGGCGGCTGGGCTCCATTCAACGACTTCCATCTTAATGGCGAGGTACTCTTGAGGGCCAACGCCTTCTCCATCAGACCGATCATGATCCATACAAGGTTGGCCGTCTTTGGGGCTGTAGATGGTATACCGTTCGCCAAACTTGATTTTACCTAGTCCACGAAGCTTGTTCATCTGCCATCGGACGAAGGAGTCATAGTAAGGGTTGAGATCGGTCGTCAGGAAGGAGCGACGCCAGTCTATCCGATTGCCCATAGCATTGTTGTCACCCTAGAGTGAAAGGTGTCAACCAAGAAGTGGGCTACAATGTGAGACACACTTTGCAAATCGGTGGAAAGTACGACAGCCAGTAATAAGGATCAGCGAACTTTTTGACCTCTTCTCGAGGCACGCCGATGGACTCCATGATTTGGAATTGGTAGGCAAGACCCGTGGATTTAGCAGCCACCTTCCCCTTTGTCGCTTTACCGACCTGTGCAGTCGGAACGGGACCGTTTGCCGTTGCCTTTGGAGTCTCGTCCTCAGCACTGGGATCAAATCGCTCAAAGTTTTCGCCAAAGAGCTCTATTTCACGGATAATTTTGTCCGATGCTGCCTGATAGAGGCTTAGAAAGATCATCTTTTCTACGTGGCTATGATATAGACGCACCTTTATCGGCATCCCAGTTGCATGGAAACCATGGGGAAACAGGACGCGCTTTCCGAGCATGCGTTGGTATCCGGCAGTGAATTCGATCTTCGAGATGGTGAAAGCATGACCAAGATGCAAAGATCCATTCATGTAGGGGTAGGGAAAGCTTCCAAACCACTTCGGGTATTTCTCCTGGATTTGTTCTGCGGAGAGACCGCGGAGTTCATCCATTGAGGGAGCAGTGACTTCGAAGAGACGCTCCTCTTGCCATAGAACTTGGTATTTCTTTTCCAAGGACCTCAGGTAATCTCGTTTTCCTGTCTGGATGCTAATGAATGCTTCAAAAGAAAATGGAGTAAGAGACAAACTTGAGCAAGTTCTATGGTATTAGCCATGCTCTGCGATATTTGACGAGAGCGAGGATGTACAAATATTTTACAGCGCCAAAGGGGGCGGAAGGTCGCAGTGGGACGCAGCAGACGTGAAATCTTGTTCGGATAGATTGTAATCAGCCTTGTCAGTTTTTCTTGTCCCGAGTCATGCAGATAGACTCGATCGAGAAATCCCCCTCGGTTATTTCTTCAGTCGCCGATGTAAACACGCACAAATTGTATGTCACACACGCGTCTCGTCACACGTGACACGTTCATCATGCCGGGGCCATGCAACAACAGGAGAAAGAAGAAGCAACACATAAAGCGGGATAACAAGCTCCCCCTTGAAGATCAACTTGCCCCGGTATCAACTCTTCCTCAACCGCCACTGCAAATTCACGACTTTGATGTGACAGCTGACGATGCACATCCTCACGAATCCATTCGCGAACTTCCTCATTCATTCGATGACGGGGTTGTCATCGCTACCCCGAACATATATGACCCCGGTAACGGGCCTCGCGTCCGTGATACGCGTGCTTTTTTATCATCTTTTTTTGCTCAGCCTCCCGCTTTGGACGATGAGTTGTGTGCAGAATTTGCACAAGAAGAGGTCCTGCAAATGCTATGCACCGTCCTACCCCAGGAGATTGCTATAGTACGTTTATCTGCTCGAGTCAGCTTTCACTTATCGATCCTTGTATAGATCTTGTGGTACAACAAGAGTCGAACCACGGGCCGAGTTTGTCCTTCGTGTAGACGCCTGTACAGCTTGGGCGATGTTCTTCCAGACCTTATCCAGGAAACCCCAAAACTCTTCCCTGACACCCGATCACCATACCTTACTCGCGAACAGGAGATATCTGGCTTGTGTACGCGGTCCCTCAGCGCTGGGAAACGGTGTATTAATGATTCATTGCCATAGGTTCACCGCTCTGCTTTATCATGGCGGCTTTCAATCACCCAAACGCTATTAAGAGTAGTTGGGGTCGAGTAGCAGAAGAAATGGATGATTATACATGGGAACTCCTCAATAGCTCGGGCTCGGGTGCCGGCGACCAGGGTCTCAGTCTACTTGTCAAAATGGCACGACTTCCCGACTTGGGTCTGGGACAGCTGTGTTTACCTGACGTTGACTTCGCATCGGATGGCTAGTACGCGGTGTATTATTTATACGGCTCCGAGGTAAGCTGTGGACCAGGGCATTTCTTCTGTTAACGAAGAGACAGGCAGCTTGCTTTCAGCATCTATCTGTATGTACTGTAGAGCTCGCCATAATTACACACTGGGAACGAATGAGGACGAATATTTCATCTATGCATTTGCTTCGTCCTTGGTTATAGCAGTAGAAGACCCCCCTGGAGGATATGGTTACAACCGGAGGCATTGCCGAAGAGGCCGGCCGGAATGTGTATGACAGGCGGGTGTTGGAACGCGTCGACGCGCCGGGGATGTCCGGGAAGGCAGTTTGTTGATCGGCGCTTACGTGAGCGAGTCCGTGCTTAATTCCCACGGTTGGAAAATGCGGTCCCCTTATACGAGGCTCCCACCCGCCAAACGCCCTCAGCCAACCTTGCCTATAGCTGTACTGTGCGGCCCACCCGCCTAAATCTACCACTCCCCCTACTGCCCCTCTCTGTAGCATACAACCAAGGTCAGTCCTCATTTCTATTTTATCTACTCTTGGATCGTCTTCCTCGATCCCTGGCGATGCTGGGCAACCCTTTTCGTCCCCGTCGTTGCCAGTCGTCGAGTCCTTCGTCCGCGCTGCTTCCGTGTTTGTTTGGCCACCGACGCGTCGACGCGCTCCGCGTTCCACAACACTCCACTCCACTTGCATACCCTTTCGCGTGCTCACGACGTGTTGAATCATTTACTGATTCCTCTTTTTTCTTCTAGATGCCCAAAGAAGCTAAACCAAAGGTATGTTCAGCACACCTTGCCTCACGAACACCCACATAGCTGCATATATGCTATTTTTTGCTTCAACTCGTGCCTTTCCTAACCTGGTGTCGTTTCTACGTTGTTGCTCATCCTCGTCGACAGCGCAAGGCTGCCGAGAAGTCTGAAGCCAAAACTGCCAAAGGCACCAAGTCAAAGTCCAAGGGGGGTCCAAAGCGAGCTCTTTCTGCTTATATGTTCTTCAGCCAAGACTGGAGGGAGAGAATTAAGGCTGAGAACCCTGATGCTGGGTTCGGTCAGTGGGCTTCGCTACCGTGCGATCCCAATCTTATATATTCATAGGCGAGCTTGGTAAACTCCTCGGGGCGAAATGGAAAGAGCTCGACGATGACGAGAAAAAGGTAAATACATCTGCCTTGCCGTCGTCAGCATAGGCTAACGTTTCGTTAGCCATATCTCGATATGGCTGCAAAGGATAAAGCAAGAGCAGAGGAAGAGAAAGCGTCCATGGGCGTGAGTCCGTCTCCTCTATGCTTTTCTTCTCGTTTGACCTTTGAACTCAACAGACGAAGACTGCCTCTAAAGAGAGTGGTGGCGAGGAGGCCGCCGACGACGATGAGGAATAAACGTCGCTGCCCCCTCGTGATGTCGTTGTACATATCCAAGACTCTTAGTCTCCCTTCCCTCTACTGCAACCCAATCACGATTCGCCTCCAACCGATTCATTGCTGCTAGTATAATATTTTCCGCTCCTGCGAGACATGTCCCTACCAACCCTCTCTAACGCCGTATTTTTTCTTCTTTGAGTGTAACTTGCTCTTTCCGATGTTTCATGCGCTCTCATGTGTTTTTTCACTTCGTTGTCTTCGTAGACCTGGTTTCACATGTCCGTATTTGCTGCGCCGAAAATGATTGTATACTTTACGATCACCAAGTGCACGCCTTGTGGAGTGGGAGTGTCTCCATAAATCAGGTGACTTCCACGTGCGCTCTGTGGGGGCGACTATCATACTCGATGGCTCTTTGCCTCAATCATTGACGCGACGCGATGCCTCACGTAAAGGGGAAGGCGTATCAACAACGTTGGTCCGCAGCTCCGGTTCCTTGAGATCCGTATTGACGACGTCACCTAATAGGACTTTTGGACTCGATTCCGGCGCCCCTAGGTATCGAAACCCGAACCCCTCACACGGCCAAAGATATTGACCCAGAATGCTAATGCAGAGCCGGACTCCGACCCCGAATTCAATTCAAGCGTGTTTGTGTACGAGCCGAAGAAGAAGCAAAAGCGAGGTCGCAAATCGTCGAATGCCTCACCACCGCACAAGTCCCAGGCGAGACGGAGTGATGTCCTGAGTGACTCTCGACCGTCAACCAGCTCTGGTGAGTGTGTATTCACATTTATAGCGCAAACAGGCGTGTCATGACGCATGAAAAGGACCCCGCCAAATCGGAGAATCAAAAACGAATCCCCTTTCGCAGTACTTCAGTATGCCCATATGTCATTCCAGATTTTACGGCCTTGTGTGACCCCAACGTACTCAGGAGACGATCTGGACCTTCACTCTGCCTCTGAGGACGAAGGTGCAGAATTAGGCGAGTTATCGGACCCTGACTCGGGCAAGAACACGGATGCGGAAGAACCCACCGTTTCTAGAACGCTGACGGTGGTGTCGAGATCCAAGGGGGGGACGCCTAATACGAGCGCCGCCACCCAAACTGTAGATGATTCTGATACAGAGCCGGAGTCGGAAGCAGAACCGGCTGTGCAAATAATGAAACGCAAGTCACCTTCATTTCCTCAAATCACACCTGCGTCAAAGCGCAGGCGAACACCCCCCTTGGAAGGTGTATCATGAACTACAGTTTTGTCATGACTCCTAACCAAGTTTTAGATGACTCTGCAACCGAGTCAGAATCAGAGGAAGATGAGCTCCTGAAGGCTGCGCATTCCACTGGTGCGCACTCAATCATAACTTTGACTTGAGTGAGAAATCTAACCTCATACAGTACAAGCTGCTCCAGCTGTCGTGTCAGATTCAGAAACTGAATCTGAAGGTGAAGAAGACATGATCGCCATTTCTGTCCGCACCTTCTCGCACCACGTCATTTTGATTGCATTAAATCCGTCTTCTACAGGCATTCAGTCCTCGGCCGGACCTCCCGCTTCGCGATGGCCAGAAATATCTTGGCCCTTTGGTCCTGAATCGCGAGAAAGGTATCATGGTACCAGCTGCGATCAACACTTATCTCAGGGAATACCAGCGTGAAGGAGTACAATTTTTCTGGAACTTGTATGACGAAGGTCGAGGCGGAGTTCTGGGTGATGATATGGGACTCGTAAGTCTTTTTTTCCATCTTGCCCTCAGATTCTCATCCTCTGTGTCAACTACAGGGTAAGTTCTGACTGTATTGCACATTAGACTTCGCATCTTATCTGCGGTGTGGCACAGGTAAGACCATCCAGGTAATATCCTTCCTTTCTGCTATCATGAAGAAGCATGGGGATCGGAGGGATATAGATCGGAGACGAAACCACGTCTCCAAGCTTCAAGACGGTGTAGATTGGAAAAAACATCGAACCCTACCACCAGCAAATGCCATGTGGCCAACTTGCTTGGTCATCGCACCGTCCTCGGTAGTCGACAACTGGAAGCGTGAATTTGAGAAGGTGAGTTGGCTTGGCTATTTAGGAGCGTAACTCCAGTCAACCAGAAAGCGATCAGTGGGGGTATTTTGAAGTCAGCTCTTTTATGGGTTCACAGACAAGCCGAGAGGAAGTTCTGACAGACTTCAAGATGGGACGTTTAGATGTAGGTAGGTATAAGCTTTTTGTCAAACTTTCTGGCCAGGCTCATTTCTTGCAGTAATCACTTCTTTTGACCTCGCGCGCAAGGATATCTCGTTACTCGATGACCTACCTTGGTCAGTTATCATGGTGGATGAAGCTCACCGTGTCAAAAATCCTCGGTCCAAGATCACCATGGCATATCACCAGTTTTCGTGTAAGAGGCGGTTCGGCTTGACAGGGACGGCGATACAGAATTCCTATAATGAATTATGGACTATTCTTGACTGGACTAATCCCGGTCGTTTGGGAACGATGAAACAATGGAAAGGATTCGTTGTCAAACCGCTGACTGTGGGTCAATCGACGAACGCCACAGAGGAAGAAAGGACCAAATCCCTCGTTTGTTGTAGCATTCATTGATTGAGGAGTGTCGCTGATCCTCGACAGACTGTTGCGGAGACCGTTAGGGACAAACTATTACCGAACTTTTTCAAACGAAGGTAAGTTACATATCGCTGTATCATTTGTCCCTCAAACGAGTCGTCTAGGACTAAGGATATCATTAAGAGTCAGGTAGATAATCCGTTCTTGCCTTTGATACTGTGATGAACAAATATGGTATAGTTACCAACGAAGATCGACGAAGTCGTCTTCTGTCCTCTCACACCACAACAAATCAAAGTATACAAGCGCATTCTCGCAATGGACTCAATTCAGAACATTATCCGGAAGGATGAACCCTGTGACTGTGGGTCAAGAGATAGGTTTGTTCCTGACATACAAGGTTGGTTGACGGCTCACTGAAGCTCTCCAAGACGAAAGGATTGTTGCCACCCATTCGGAAAGGGGGACGTTCTAAAATTCACGTCAATTTTGATCAAGATCTCAAATCACTTGGCACTAATCCTCCCGGGTAACGTGTTTTACAGGTGGCACAACCACCCGGCTTATATAGTTTTTAGCCCCCACCGACACGCAAGAGCAGGCGAGCAGTCCAACCACTCTCTTACTTTTCGTAATCTCATTATTGCTAGACCATCCGGCATCGTGAACTCGCCGAGTTTGCGTTTGCAGGGGAAACTATTCCAAAATTCGGGACAGCTATGATGCAACCATCTCTCTGTGGAAAATGGACGGCGAGTGTACAGCTTTGGGCTAGCTATCATCATCCGATAAAACGGCCTGTAGGTACTTGACACACTGCTAAAAGGTTGGAGACAGGACCGGTCGAACAAGGTTTTGATCTTCACGAAATCAATCAAATTGCTTGAAATGCTGGAATTCCATCTCGATAATCGCGGTGCGATTAAAAATCATTTACGCCCGACGCTTGTTCATGCCAATGCAGGCCACAGATTTCTGAAACTGGATGGATCTATAAATCAGCCCGACAGTAAGCAAGACGACATCACGGTTCTGCAGCGGCATAGCTGAATCCCTATAATGCAGGAATGCCGTTGATTGACCGATTCCATCAAGATCCGGATATTTTCATATTTTTGATTTCTACGCTGGCAGGGGGGACGGGCCTGAACTTGACTGGCGCCAACAAGGTGGTCATCTTTGGTGAGTTATCAACGTATTGTTGGCTCCTCCTTTTGACGGGAATAACGCTACAAAGACCCAAACTGGAGTACGCACCCTGGACTTCGTCTGCTCCCCTCCATTGATCGCTGGATTCATGGTTAGATCCCGCGCACGACTTACAAGCCATGGATCGGGCTTACCGTTTTGGTCAAACCCGTGACGTTCATGTGTACCGACTTCTGGGAGCTGGCTCGATAGAAGAACTAATATATGCTCGGCAACTTTACAAACAACAGCTAATGGCGATCGGCTATCAAGCTAGTATACAAACGAGGTAAATTGTACATCCGGATGGTCGACAGCACACTTTGACAGGAATGTTGCTATCAGATATTTTTCAGGGGTACAAGGCGACACCACTAGACAAGGGGAGCTTTTTGGTGCAAAGAATATATTCAAACTCCACGAGGACACACTTGCTACCAAACTTGCGGTAAGCACGATGGTAATCGATCTTGGATTTAATCAGTTTGGAATTTTGATCCTAGATCGAAAAAGCATCCATCGTCGACCTTGATTGGGCCCTGGCGAATCTCGGAGGAAAGTCAAGGCGACGCTCAAAGGCAAAGGATGACTGGGTGCACGAAGCAGACCAAAAGGGGACCAAGGAGGAGGTAGTAATACACTGTTGTTCGATCCCAAGACATTGACATCTCTCTCAGGCCGATCTGCGAGGTTTGACTGCTCTGTTATTTGACGATGGTGAGTGGATAACCATCTATTTGCTCAAACACAAAAAAAAGACAACGCACTTGTGCCAGACCCTCCCGAGGTTGCCAAAGAGAATGAGATACAAAAGATGCTTAGGGCGATTGGAGTGAGGTACAGTCATCGCAATGACGACGTGTTGGCTCCAAGTCGGATCGAGGAAGAGCGGTCCCGGAATGCACTAAAGGTAGAGACTATTTGCAGACGTTCATTCACGACACTCAAGTCACTCCAGGAGGACAAGCGACGCAGGGCGGCTGCAAGAAAATCCAAAGAAGGGGAAGCGGAGGCCGACAGCGAACGATCAAAGTCGCCAAAGATGGAGTGGCCTCCGAAACGCAGGCATCACAAGCTGGCACCTATGCCAATGGAACAGTAATCCACCGTTTCCCGACTTTTTTGATTTTCCATTCACTCATGAATACATGCCAGGCTTGCGTCTCGCCAACGAGCTTTGATCGAGCTAGGTTACATCAAAGACCTGCCACACGTGCCTATATTTGCCCAGTCGTTGTGAGTCTTATCTGAACGTTGACGATGGACAAGTCATTGACATTCGCGCAGCGCGCAGAAATCTGCCGAGGAACAAGCAGAAATACTAGGCAGACTCGACGAACATGCGCGACGTTATTCCTAGGAATTGAATGGGGGTTCGACGGGCGACGTCTGGTCTCCAGCAACCCAATGAGGAATCGAGGATTATCGTTCCTTCTGTTACTACTACTGGCAAGCAATTTGAAGCAAAGCATCTATAAATCGCGAGACTTACGTGGTTGTATAAGCGGCACGCCCAAGGCAATCCAATCCGCGTGTGGACCCTCGCTGAGCATAGTTCTTCGCGAAGTACTATCTCCGCCTCTTGCAACTGTGTGACATTCCGGTCGAGATGTTGACTGCAGAACATCCTGCGCTGTCATTCCCAGCTCGAACAGGGCGGCTTGGCATAAGAACATCGTCCAGGTTGCTCGTGAGACACGGCCTGACTAAACTGTTGTTGGCAATTGTCAGTATCTAGCACCTACGTTTGCTTTGGCAGCCCGAGTCAGATGGTATTGATCGCTCGGCGGCGGACAATTAGAGATTTAGTTCAAAGCCTGGCATCCTCTGCGCCAGGACGATGGCAAGAATGCAACGGCAATGGTCCGAGGGTCTGCACTGGACAAGATCACATCAACGAAAACAAAGTCCAGTAGTTTAGGCTCACATACAATGGCACGCTGAGACAACCCCAGGACATGAGGATGACGTTCAAAACAGTCCTTTACGCGAGTGGCCGTACTAGTAAACGTACTAAAGCACCACTTTTGGGCTCCGACGTCGGGAGTCCGCCGATCGAGGTTGGGTGGTTGCATCGGCCTATTGGAATCCAGGATCAAAATCGTCATCGATTTCCGTCTACCGAACAATAATAATCCTCTCGAATGCCACTCTCTGACAGCTCTGCAGGCCCCAGACCACCAAGTCCACGTGAGTCAGCCACTGAGAGCACAGGATTGCCCTCTTATGTTTACAATGGCGTGCTGTCGCAGCGAGGCTGAGAAGCACAAATTTACCTGCCGATACCGACAGTCAAGCAGTTGCACCAGAACCGTTTCTTAGCGGACATCCCATCTTGCCGGAAGACATGGGTAGTTGCATCGCCGTAGCATGATTGACCGTAAGACTGACCATCTTGCCTTTAGACATCGCTGATCTGACGCAAGCACAACTATACGAAATGAATCAAGCGAGTATACTTATTCGGTCGCATCTGGCTCTCCCATGACCACTCTCCACAGAGGCTCCTTGAGGAAAGCATGGAGTCGGAGCGCCCCCTCATTTCTCCGCCCGAAGCCACGTCGGTCCTGCGCGAAGAATACTCCAACTCGCCTAATTTTCTGGCTCAGATAGATTCTTTGATCAATCGAGGGTATAAGACCATAGTTCGCGCTAAAGGTCGACGTGGCATGTTTACTGGTGACGCGATCTAATTATCTCACTGCAATTTCCAGGCGACGGTGATTGTCTCTACCGAGGTGACTGTATTCTATCCTTTCTGACCACACTTTTGATGCATTTTAGCTCTTTAGCATTAGCATTTGCCTATCTGGATCGCCTCATAGAATCCCAGGGGCTCAGAAAAGAAGATCGGATAGCTGCCACAAAGCGTATACTCGACAGTGCTGGTTTCGACGATTGTGTCTACGGGGAACCGTATGATATTCTCCGACGCTTAGCTCTACCTCGCGCAAGCCGTATGAACGCACAAGAGGAGCTTTGGCAGTGTTTCACAGACCCATCGAGTACGCTCTGAATCGATCTCACTGCTTGCCTTTCTTACCCGTGCCCCTAGCGTCCAACTACATCGTGATGTACATGCGTTTGCTGACTTCTGCCCAGATGCGCGTCGACGGACAGTTTGCAGACTTTCTCTTCGACCCTGAGACGGGAATGCAAACCTCGGTCGACGAGTTCTGTAGGCGATTCGTGGAGCCACTCGGAAAGGAGGCAGGTGAGCACACCCACATGTCCTCTCGCGACGGCGCCGCATCTCGAAAGCAAAGACCACGCCCAGGTGGCTGCCCTCGCACAAGCGTTGAACGTTCACGTCAAGGTTGCCTACCTCGACGGGCACGCTGTCGGCGGCCATGTCAACTTTGTCGACTTTGCCGAACGCGCATCCGAGTCAGTGGTGTTGTTATACCGGTAAGCGAGCGAGGCGCCCATTCTGATCGACGCCGTTGATGCTTTGTTCATCAGACCTGGTCATTACGACATCTTGCAGAAACACGCGTGAAAGAACAGAACACAAAAAAGATCGGGCGCGAGACAATGACGTGTACGATTAAACATACTCCATGTAAGATTTACATACCCGGGACGCGCGGCGGGTCGCAGGTCCCGCGGAGCAATGATACAAATGTGGCTTGATCTAGCTGCACTCGGGTGGACAAGGAGGAAGGGGTCGATGGCGATATTAACATCCAGAGCCCCTCTGATGCTCAATGCTCTGCATCTGCATTAGGGAGTGTCAGATGAAAGGTCGAAATAGGTTGCAGCATGCAACGGCGCATGCAGATCGTGAAGGTCATCGCACGTAGCTCACACGTGATTGAGCTCTACTGTCGTACCTCCTACGAAGGTGGCACCACTCCTCCCTTGTCACCTAGCCTGTTGCGGAAGGCAATTGCGCTTGGATCTTCTACGCCCGTTTTCGAAGTCGACATGGTGATCATGATGTACGTTCAGCATAGTAGCCGATAGGTCGCGGACGGTCATCGATTACGATCGGTTGACCCTCAGGCTATTGGACATGGGCAAAGTAAAATCGTGTTGGGATACAATCGTAGGGAAAGCGCCTGCATGCAGGAAATTCGACACCAGTGAATTTGATCCAAAAAGAAGATAGAATATCCCTACAGGAGCGGGACCTAATACTGCCAAGTCGAAAAGCGCAGCGAGATTCCAGCTCGCGGAGGCGTGAGCGATGCGATGTTTCAGGGGTTGTGAATAAATAATGTACCAAGGCAAGTATGACGCATTACTACCCGACACGCACATCATCGAATCTCGAGCGTCCGCAGAACAATATCGTCGAGAGAAACCTCTTTGCGTATGTTGATGATGACGTCGTGCGCCGTCGCAACACGTTTGTACTGTCCATGCCCTAGGGAAAGGAGTAGTAACGCGCCCAGGGGCTGTCTGAAACGAATGATCAGCCTCGCCGCCTTCGAAACGGTGTCCGTCTGGACCGAGCTCGGTGGCTGGTGACGCGGTGAAGAGGAGTCTGACCGAAGCAGCGCTCGTACGACGGGAGTCGAGGCTCGAGGCAAACTCGGACTCGTCATCATTTGGTTCGGACTCTGACTCGGAGTCGCTCGAAGACACGGACTCTTCGTCCCCGACCAGAGGGTCACGATGGTCGTGGTGGGACCCGGGCGAGACGGCACCAACGAGTTCATGGATCCACGAGCACGCAAGGAAAAGGTCGTCTGCGCCTTGACCCCGGGAAAGAAACCTTTCCTCCGCGTGTATGTCCACGTCGTCGAGCCCACCTGCCGTGGCACGGTACACCCTGACCCCGTCCGTTCGCTTGAGCTTTTTGAACGTCGTCAAAGGGAATATGGTGCATGGCAGATGAAGGTGTTGGTTTAGGCACCGCGCCAGAGGAAGCCCAAACAGCTTCTCGTAAAATGCCAGGGCCTGCGCCTCTTCCTCGCGGGTCCACGCGCGCCGCAAACTGGCGACCCGACTCTCCATCTCCTCTTCGCCTACAAGAGGTACCGTGTGAGGGGCGTGTTCGTACACCCGGATGTGGTCTGGGAACGCGCTGTTGAACTCGGACGAGCGACCCACCCAGGCGAGGCAAGCGACATCGCCCGAATCCTCGACGATCTCCTGGAACAGACGGCCGAGCGCACTCTGCTGGCTCTCCCCATGGATCACGGACATCGTGATGCCAAAGATACCGAACAAGCCGTATGCCATGTCGACAGGCACGGTCGTTTCTCGTGTGGATGCCAGACGAAATTTGACGCGGACATTGTCAGAACCTGGACGAAAAGCGAGGAGATCGCCTTG
>JBBPKK010000757.1:0-16558 GCA_038089215.1 Tylopilus vinaceipallidus
AGCGTAGCCCCTGCTCCTGGTGAACACGGATTTGCCCGTGGAATAGGCAAATCCACCTTCACCAGAGCCAGGGAGTCGCGATCAGACACAAACCTATGAGCAACGCCTTGTGGACACAGTGGCAGCCTTGTTCCAGGCTGCCCAGTCATGGCACCATCACCGGATCGCCTGGTACAGGTATTCCACTGAAGACAGGTCGATGACGAAAATACCTACGTAGGATGCGACACAAACGCGCCAACACGAGTGCTCGTGCTCGCAATCGGTCCTGCGATGATACGCCCAAGGGTGCTAGGGCAACATAAACACTGGGGACGTGAAGAAGGCGGCGGTGACAACAGGTGAGGCACACGAAACGGACTCCCAGCCGAATGACATACCAATGTGAGCACGGACACAATGACCACAAGAGTCGAAATAAAAAAAACAGAACCAGAACGAGGGCAACGCACGAGGCGCGAAATGGGACAGCCCCTCATCCCTCTCGAGCATGCTGGAACACTGCGCGAGGGGAACCACTCTGCGGAGATAATAGTCGGAAGGGAAGGGAAGGATAGGGGTCGCGTACACAACGCAGTTCGCTCTATACGCGGTCGCGGCCGCCGACGAGCGCACGGCAAAAAGCATTCGAGCAACGTCCCGATCCGTGCTCAGAATGGGATGCAAGACGCACCGAGGGGGACACGAACCGGACCGAGGTCGAACGCCTTCGCACCGGACTTGTCTTGGGCTCAGACACGTGTATCTGCGTAGGACAAGCGACGTGCACTGAATAGACACCAGCTCAGAGGACGCGAGCGGATTCGCTCACGAAAGCAGTGAATCTGCCTTGATCGGAGACGAGCAGTCATCATGCTCTGTCGAAGAACGCGACGTGGAAAGAGTGAAATACCTGTTCCTGGTTGTCCAGAAATGTATGAATTACCGGTCAGCCAGGAATACGCATTTCACTGAAGACAGGGCGGTGGGCACCCGGGAGCACCGAGCGCAAAGTAAAGGGTTGCACTCAAAATGGGACAGTATCCTGTCCTTTTTGACGAGGTTGAGGCGTTCTGTAAGCCAAAGGGGAAGCACACGGAGGGGACGAGGCGCAATGGACATTGAAAAGGGAGAAAAAGATGGGGGCGCAGAGCAGGGCGAGCGGCTGAATATATATACTGAAGCTGGGAAAGAAACGAGCAAGCAATTTCCTGTTCAGTGCGAAATGCTATGTAGTGTGGCGCCGCACGTCAATATTGGTAGACCGCGGCGTTACAGGATGGCCCGTGTACAGGCGATGCGCCCGTGGTATTAGGGTGCTGTTATTTTTACATCAGCCGAAATCCACCCAGCTAATTTATCCTGCTGGACTCCAGTCCCAAACTCACCTACGTATATTAGCATAAATCAGCAGGGCCTCTATTTTACGCCAAGTTAATATCATACTATGGCTCCGGCGGGGAAGTCGAACTGTCAGCACTGCCGTATGGGCGAAAAGTCTGAGGGGGTTAATAACTTGCCAAAAAGCCAGTTACTAATTGCGTCCGCACGGTCAATTTCACTGTCATCTCGCATGGGTGCGACATCCCCGATCACTGGTGTCCCATCCATGTTTCCATGTCCTCCTCGCCGACCTCCGCTGGCCGGGGAAGTCGAACACATGACGAACGCTGCACATGCCAGTCGCACCCGGGCCAGCCCCGCTGAACCAAGCCCACATGCTTGTCTGCATGCAAAACAGGACCAGATTCACACCGGGGGCGATGGCGCAGATATAAAGCACCCCGTCACCCACCACATCGCATCCCACCCCACCATGTCGCTCACCGCGCGTCCCCCTCCCGCTCCCCCCGCGTCGTGCCCAGGCTGACAGTGACACACGGCCCAGGTCGTTGTATAGTAGTCAACTTATTCCCCCGTTATACTCGTATGTCAATGAACGTCTGCATGAGGAGAGCTAGCACAACACTGCTATTCAAACAACCTTAGCGCCATCATGGAAGCAAAGTAAGCCAAAAAAAAAAGTAGCTTCCCAAGAGTAAGAACTGTGTTGTAGGAATTTTGGTATGGACATGACGAATGCAACTGACCGTTATCTACCCACGTAGATATAAGGAACCCAAGACATGAAGGACGCCCCAGATTCGCGCAGGCATTCAACAGCACGATGCAATGCTTCTGCGGCCTCTGTGGTGTCAGGAACCTTCCCGTCGCGAAATAGATACTTGTAGACGTCCCTGGATACTCTCGGTGCATCGGGATCCCTGATGGCCCACATCGTCGCAATGACACCACCGTAACCTGCAAGCAGCATACCTGCCGCGAGATGAACAGATTCTTCCGCCAGCATCTCATTTCCTTGAGCTGTCTGACAGGCGGAAAGAAAGGCAAGGCCACCTTGCGGGCGCGTTAGCCGGATGATATCGGAGAGTTTCAAGCGACGCCCGTTGGCAAGACCGAGGCCACTGTCGATCGGATGATGAGGGTCTTGCATGCCGTGACAGGCGAAATGAACCCAGTCCGCATTCTTCATCTCATCCAAGACCTCCTCCACCGTACCGCGTGACATATGGAGAGTCACGGAAGGGGATTGAGAAGATAGCCTTTGGATGTAATCAATCTCTTCCGTGACGCACATCAGCGCACCGAGTCCATCTGTCTCCGGCTGAGGTACAGCAACGAGGCGAATACTACTGGAGGAGGGTTTATCCAAGGCTTTCGCTGGTGGTGCAAGCGCACTAAGCGTCGGTATGTAGGATGATATGGCATAATCGGAAAGTCTCTGGCCCATTTCATCGTTACCATAGAGGCCCGCAGCATGGATAGGCAGGAAAGAAAACAGCCCAGTCGGACACCAAAAGATGCGGCGAGTCTTTTTGGAGCCAGATAGCGGTGTCTGAGATACGTCATGCAACGATCGGCAAGTGTTGACTTTGGAATAGAGTGGACAGCGTACCGAAAATCCAAGTGCCTGCAAAACAGGGTTCGCGACACCCTCCCAGAGGATTGCTAGAATCCGCCGTAATAACTCATCGGGCGTGAACCCCGCAATCTGCTGCGGCTTGACCTTGGCTGCCCGGTTATTCATCCGAGGACCATCATCAGTGAAGAAAGAGGTGAGAAATGACTGCGAGTCGAGGTCTGCCTGAGGGGGTATTATAGCGGAGATTGCATCTCTAGAAATGATAAGACGGTTGCGTTCAAGTGTCAGACTGAGCAAACTACGCATGAACACTGTAGTCCAGAAGTTAATGCCACGAAGGGGAACAGAAATAACATTTCCCTTGGGCGCCAGTATAATCAACGCGTCACAACGATATTCGCTGCAATTGAGATAGACAACCGGCCCAAGAAGCGCTGAGGAAGTGAGTTGCTTCACGGGTTTTGGAAGTAAGAACTGATGGAAACCGGGTAAGGACCGAATATCTGCAAGAAGCTTTTCTCGTCTGAGAGCGAGCTCATGGTGTCTCTGGACTTCGTTTTCGAGCGACCGAGTGTGGTATGTCAAATCGTTCGAGAACCTGTAAGATGTATCGCAAACTCGGGAGCTACTAGCTACATCTAACTCTTGGGAGACCAACCGAAATTGTTGAGCAAGAACAGCATGCTGGGCTTGGAGTTCATCAACAGGGCTGCGAAGCTGCAGAAGTTGAGTCCAGACTATGGAGCGTCCCTGCTCGAGCCACTCGACAGCCTTTTCGACAAAACCAGAGTCGAGGGCTGCAGTAGCTCCATCACATGCTACATCAGCGACTCCGAGGAGTACACGGTGACGTTCTGTGATTGGGAGCCCCAGCCATGCTAAGTGAGGAAGGAAGCCAATAGCAGTGGTATATGCATCAAGTAGAGCCGAGGAGTTCTCTTCCTTGCGTGTACAGGCAATCCAACCGAGGGCAGCATGAAAACGGACAGGAGTAGGTCCTGTGGTGGAAAGACTGGCCTGAGAAAAGTGCGAAATTGCACTAGCTAGATGAGAGGGATCATGGGAGTGCTCGTAGTACTTTTCAAAAGCATTTCCAATGCTGTGTAACCATTGCAGCTTGGCGGGATGATCATCGGGAGTCAGTCGTATTGCTTCCTTAAACAATGAAATGGACTTGACGGCATCCATAGGGTCACCGAAACGCTTAAAGCGCTGGAGGAATGAAGATCCAAGGTTGCCCATTCGACTTGCTTTGTCTGGACGGTGATTTGGAGTGAGACGAAGTGCTTCTTCAAATGTCGAATGAGATTTGTTGAGATCTGCGAGGTCATGAAGACACTCGAAACGGTGCGATAATGATGCCGCTAAGCTATTCATCCAAGCCGGCTTGTTGGGATGGTCATTGGGGACCAGAAATACTGCCTCCTCTCCCTTTGAAATGGACCTGTCGAGATCTGCAACATCACCAAGACGCATAAAACGACTCAATAATGAATCCCCGAGGTTGACCAACCGTTCTGGCTTGGTGGGATGGTCATCGGGAAGCAGACGCACCGCGTGCTCATACAGTGAGATGGAATTGTTGATGTCCGTGAGATCACCGAGGTGGCCAAAGCGACGGCGTAACGACATCGCGAGGTGATCCAACCGAGTGGGGTTGATCGGGTGACCATCAGGAGTAAGTCGTAGCGCTTCCTCGAACATCGAAATAGACTTGTTGATATCCGCAAGGTCACCTAGGCGCACAAAGCGGACAGACAACGAGCATCCGAGCTTGCTCAACCGACCTGACTTTTCTGGATGACTATCAGGGGTGAGGCGTACTGCTTCTTCAAGTATCGGAATGCCTTGGTTGATATCTGCAAGGTCACCGAGATGTTCAAAACGGCGTGCTAACGAAAATCCGAGGGCATCCAGTACACCCGGTCCGTTGGGATCGTCTCTGGGGGTGAGACGTAGTGCCTCTTTAAGCATTGGAATAGACTTGCTAATGTCCGCAAGGTCACCGAAACGCTCAAAACGGGATGACAGTAAGCACCCGAGGTTGTGCAACCGAGATGGTTTGTCCGGATGGTCATTCTGAGTGAGACGCACTGCCTCTTCGAACATCGAAATGGATTTGTTGATGTCCGCGAGGTTGCCAAGGCGTTCAAAGCGACGACATAGTGAGATCCCGAAGTTATTCAACAGAGCCAGCTTGTCAGGATAGTGGTCAGAAACAAGGTGCAGTGACTCTTCGAAGCTCAATATGGACTTGTTGATGTCTGCAATGTGACCAAGACGCTGGAAGCGTCTGCACAACGAGAGTCCGAGGCCGTTTAACCGACCTGGCATGTCGGGATGCCCATCGGAGGTTGCTTGTATGGCATCCTCCAACATTGAAATTGAGTCGTGGATGTCAACAAGATCACCAGTGCCCTCAAACCGCCTGCAGAGTAAGTCCCCGAGTTGAGCCAGTCCCGCCGGTCGACCAGAATCCCCGTCTGGTAAATTCATCAAGATGGCCCTGGTATGCCGTATGGACTCCTCGATTTGCGCTTCCGTGCGCTCTGCACCGAAGAGCTTAGACTGCATCGCCCTCCTCGACACAGAGACCCCAGCCATTTGCAGTGCCAACCACGCTACTCGGTATGCATAACTTTCCACCACTTTAGAGTGTATATCCCCGCCCCCCGCCCTGCTTTCTTCGCTACCCTCTTTTTGTAAATGGGATAGAAGAGAGAAACAGAGATCGAGTGCTGACACGAAGTGATCTGCATGGATGCCCGTACGGAAATGGAGTGCGTCGCGATATAATGTGATCGGGACATGTAAATCATGGTAACGGTTATCATCTTGGCATTGAATGAACCTTGCCGTGGCCAAGTTGAATGACGCAACGGAGTGGTGAGGGTGATCCCAAGGGAGGATGTTCCGAAGACACTCGAAACACACGATAGCTTTGTCTAAATCTCCTCTGTCGTGGAGCTGGTGATAACCCAGCAGAGCCCGATGGCCTATGTCAGCGAGCTGATCCAGCTGACTCGGCGCATCCAACTCCTGCAACTATCGTGATAATGTAAGCGCGCATCAACAGGACCGATATGTTACTTACACCAGGTTTCGTTGTAGATTCCTTGACGTCCCAGACGCGTCGTTCGGTGATAACTCTGAGAGACGGACGCGATGACAAAAAATCACTATTTAGGAACCTGACAGCTACGAAATGTCAGAGTGGACCCAGCAGTTGTACGCAGGATGGCCTACGCGTGATCTCTTCACTGCGATCATGTACATTCTCCACCGTTGTCTTAAAACAGAAAAGTAACACTCTTCCCTGCCCTTGTCGCATATCAAAGGACGCGTAAACCCTGAGAGAAATAGTGGTTGAACGTTCTGATGGCCTTGTAGTTGAGCCCCATTCAGCTTGAAGAAGAGAAGGATACTGTGGTTAGGATCAACTCACAGGAGGATCTCCGTGTTCCACTCCACAGCATCCAGTAAGGGTTTCCTCGAAGTTTCCGACATAGTCCTCCCGTTGATTTTCACAGAAACATAGACACAAGGTGGTAGTTTATGACGCAGGCTAGATATGATGACGTGTCTAGCATGGATGTCTGGAGAGTGTAAGCGAAGTGTTTCGACCATCGTTCAAGCCGTGAATGCTACGACATACGAGTTATAAAAACACGACTTTTGTCATCGCCGCGCGAGCATGACGAGGGCGTGTTTGATCCCATTTTTTTCCGATTGCGGTATGGTCCCGCGGCTAGACTCCTTTCATGAGCCTCCCGAATGGGTGGGCAAGAAAGGAAGGAAATATCTGATCCAGGTCTGGAGAGGGGATGAGTAGCGTGGGTCACCGTCTCTACAGGAACTTCCACTTGCACCGACTTCAAATGTCGCATGCCACAGCACCCTCGACGTTGACTCAGAATGTACAGTCACCCTACGCCTGCGTAAAGTTCTAGGAACCTCATCCACAGATCCAACCACCATGGAAGTACTACAAACACTCTCGCAGTCATACAACACCCCATCCACTCCTGTCACTGGCACCGGGATCCCAATGCTCCGATCAAAACAGCGACAACGCTGACGACGACGACGGTTGGATGTCTCCTATTCAGATGAAACCTCACCAAGTGACCGCACACTGGGGCACCAAATGTCTTCAACGAAACAGCGGCGCGCGTACGGCCGTGTACCATACCCACTCCTCTTCACCACGCAGTACTTTGTCCCGCGTTCGGCTGTCGAGGACGTCGTCATCAACGAGAGCAAGTTTCAGAGGCGGACTGTGTGGTACTCCCTTGCCGTGCTGCAACGCCGCGGCCGGCCGCTCTCCTCCACGCTGGCCTAGCCGTCGGTGTGGGCACATCCTGGACCGAGTTGTTCACCGTTGTGTGGCGTCCCGTGTCGCGTTCGAGGTACTTTGCCTGGGTATGACAGTGCGCTCACCGACCGGCAGGCGGCACGATTTGCCCTGCCCTCCGGTGCTCAGGTAGGCCCATCTTGATGTCCGAGAAACACCATTCTTGCAAAGGTGGCGCTGGATGCATGACGCGAGTCGGTTTATCTGCGACGTTGTGGCAGTGCAGCTCGAGGGCTTGGGGAGGGGCCGAGCAGAGTCAGCACCAAACCCATTCCACTGTGGTCCTCTCTGGGTGTCGGCGGGGGTCTCTCCCCACCCCTCTCCAACGTATAACGAGATCAGCGCGCGGCTGCCCACTTTTCCGAGCCTTCTGCGTATACAATGTTGAAGTCGAAATCTTCTCGTTCGACCTCGACATTCTACACGCAACGGGCATACATTCGATGCCACCGTGACGCTGGTTGCTTGTTTTGTCATACCTCTTCCGTGTGGTGATGCATCATTTTTGGTTCACGAGGTGGATGCTCGCCGTGTGGTGCACCGCGATGCCGATTCATATTCTCTGACGTCGTCGATCCCGGTCACGCCTGCGCCACTGAGCCACGCGCCTTTCATACGTCCGCGCACGAAAGCGAGTGCGTGGTGCATGACCGTCCGTCCGTTGGTCTCAGGATGCCCATGGACAATCCGTCTGACGAGCCGAATTCGCAAAGAGTGCGAAAAAGCATTTAGCATCAATGATCAACACGTTCTCTACTGCTTCTACTTGTACGTCTACCCGAGCATGCACACAGAGCTACGTCCAACACGGCGACGCGTTGAAAGGCAAAGGAGAGATACATGGATGAGCAGGCAGAGAAGAACGTAACCCGTCGCAGGGTCCAGGTCCGCGTTCCGGGCTTCTTGGGGAATTTGTGGTGTCGACGTGTAAGCTCTCCCCTGGAACCGTCTACTCGTCAAAGCAGGATGAGAGCGAGCGCTATAAAGGCCCCCCGTCTGGCGCCAACACGATCAGACTGCCGCCAAGCAGATACCACATCGACCTGCGCTCGCGGTTGCTGTGCAGTGTGGGGCGACGACGGCGTCGCCCTCCCTCTGATAAACACGGACTTGTCCGTGGAATCGGAAAGTCCACATTTATCAGAGCCAGGGAGTCGCGATTGGAAACTGACCTATGAGCAGCACCCCGTGGATGTAGCAGAAACCCTGTGCCAGGCTGCCCAGTCATAGCTACATGGCAGGTCAATCAAGGACAGGTATTCCAATGAAAACAGGGCGATGACGAAAACACCTACCTGGGATCCAACACAAACACGCGAGCACGAATGGTCGTACCCGCAATCGGTTCCGCGATAGTACGCTCGAGGGCGATAAGGCAAGATGAACACCGGTGGTGTTGAGAAGGCGGCATTGACAGGCGTCGGAATAGAAAAAAAAAAAAAGAGAACCATGGCAACACACGAGACACGCAGTCGTCCTCGAAATGGGATAGCTCCTCGCCCCTCTCGAGCACGCTGAAACACCACCTGAGGGGAACAGTCCGTGGTTGGAAGGAAAGGCGAGGATGGGGATCGCGTGCACAAAGTAGCCCACTATATATACACCAGCAGCTGTCAACATGCGCATGGCAAAAAGCATCCAAGCGATTCCCTGATCTGTGCTCAGGATGCGATCCAAGACACATCGAACGCCTTCGCGCCGGATTTATCTTGGGCTCAGACACGTGCGTCTGCGTAGGGCAAGCGATGTGCGCTGAACAGACACCATCTCAGAACACGTGAGCGGATTCGCCCATGGAAGCGACGAATCTGCCTTTATCGAGCTTTGTTGAGGATGGGCAGCCATCATTCTCTATTGAAAAATGCAAAGTGGAAAAAGGTGGAACAGTTGTTCCGGGTTGTCCAGAAATGCATGAATTACCAGTCAGCCTGGGACAGGTATTTCACCGAAGACAGGGCAGCGGGCATCGAGGGTGCATTGAGCGCAAGATACAAGGTTGCGCTCAAAACGGGACAGTATCCTGTCCCTTTGAGTCAAAGGGGAAGCAGACAGAGGGACGATGCGTGATGGACGTTGAAGAAAAGGATGGGGAGTACGCGCAAGCAATTTCCCATTTAGTGCTTGAAACGCTATGTGCTGTGGCGTTGCATGTCAATATTGGTAGACCGCGGCGTTACAGGAAGGCCTTTTGGCCTTGACAGTGTACGAGCGATGCGTCACGGTCTTCCTCGCTCCAACGGGGGACTCGAACTGTCGACATGTCAGCGCTGGCCGGGGAAATCGAACACATGACGAACGTTGCACGTGCCAGTCGCACCCGGGCCGGTCCCACTGAACCAAGCCCACATGCCCATGCAAAACAATTCACACCGGGGACGATGGCGCACATATAAGGCATCCCGTCGCCCACCACAACGCATCCCACCCCACCATGTCGCTCACCGTGCGTCCCCCTCCCGCCCCCCTCGCGTCGTGCCCAGGCTGACAGTGACACACGGCCCAGGTCGAGGCCGTCCAAGCCCAAGAAGACGCGTGCGTGCTCCCGACCTTTGACGCCGACGTCGCGTGGGCGCTCGGGAGCCTCATCCGCGCCCACTGCCGACAGCACCACGCGCGCCCGGTGGTCGTGTACGTCGCGCACGCGCGGTCGCAGCAGACCCTCTTCTGCGCGGCGTCCAAGCCAGGGACGCAGCCGGACAACATGCACTGGGTGCGGCGCAAGGAGGCGGTCGTGCTCCGGTGGGGCGTGTCGACGATGCGGCTGCGGCTGCAGCTGCAGGCGCAGGCACAGGCACAGGCACAGGCGCAGGTGCCGCCCGAGGCGCTCGGGGACACGCAGGCGCTGTTGAAGAGCAAGTTCGAGGTGGCGGACCCGAGCGTGTACGCCTGCCACGGCGGCGGGTTTCCGGTGCGGGTGAAGGGCGTGGAGGGCGTCGTCGGCGTGATTGTGGTGAGCGGGTTGAAGCAGGAGGACGATCACGCGGTCATCGTCGAGGGGATTCGGCAGTACCTTGCAAGCCAGACCGCTTAGGAGATCCACAAATAAGGACTGTACTTGTATCCGTGTATCGATGTTGCTGCAAAAGCCAGAGAGTACCGTTTTGGTCGTGTTGAGTACCTGCGGGGTCAAGGCCAAACAGGCGTCAACACAACGCGCGTACGCGTCAGGAGGGTATTCAGCGACCCTCTCGATCACCACTGGACATGGTTGCTTCCACGACGGAGCAGGTGCGCCTTTCCATTGTTTTATATACAAATGCTAACTACATACGACAGCTGACGGCCCTTGCGAGCACCACTGTCGGTAAGTACCCGCCCTCGGACCCGCATACGTCACCGATCCCAATCCCGCATGTTTGATCTCTTGCCTGCAGTCGTTCACCCGCTTGTCCTCCTCTCTGTCACGGACCACCATGCCCGGTCCGTCTCCCGCACCTCGTCGAAACGGGTTGTCGGCGTCCTGCTAGGGCAAGACAACGGCAAGACGGTCAACGTCGCCAACTCGTTTGGCATCCCGTTCGAAGAGGACGAAAAGGACAGCAAGACGTGGTTCCTCGACCACAACTACATCGAGGGCATGTACGACATGTTCAAAAAGGTCAACGGTGCGTGCCTCTCTCCTCCTTGCGCGCGACGTCGACCTGACACGCCGACAGCACGCGAGCGCATGATCGGGTGGTACCACACGGGACCCAAGCTTCGCGCGTCGGATCAAGAGATCAATGATCTTTTCAAGCGGTATATCGCCAAGCCGGTGATGGTCATCGTCGACGTACGCCCCGACACCGTCGGGATCCCCACAGACGCCTATTACGCCGTCGAAGAAATCAAGGACGTATGTCCGCCTGCCCCATCCGTCTCGTGCGACTCACACAACACGCTTCCCCCAGGACGGCACGGAGACGCGCAAGACGTTCCTCCACGTCCCCTCGGCCATTGAGGCCGAAGAAGCCGAGGAGATCGGTGTCGAGCACCTCCTCCGGGACATCAAGGACTCGACGACGACGACGCTCGCCACGCGCGTGAGCGAGCAGCTCGCGTCGCTGCAGGGTCTGCAGTCGCGGCTGAGGGACGTGCACAGCTATCTGCTCGACGTCGCCGCGGGCACGTTGCCTGTGAATCACCAGATCATATACCACCTCCAGGATGCGCTCAATCTCCTCCCGGATCTCAGTGATCCGGCGACGACGCAGAGCTTTACGTCGAGTACGAATGACCAGTTGTTGGTGGTGTATCTGAGCACGTTGTTGCGGGCGGTGATTGCGCTGCATGCATTGGTGGACAACAAGGCGACGATTGGGCGGGCGGAGCTAGAAGAGGGTGCGGATGAGAAGGAGAAGGAAAAGAAGGCACCAAACGGGGAAGCCAAGAAGGGCGAGGAGAAGAAGGAGGTCGAAAAGGGCAAGGACAAGGACAAGTCGGATGCAGACAGGGGGCTGTAGTGGCGGTGCACGTGTTGAGCACGTGTTCTTTGCGCCGTGTGATCCAACCTTTTTTTTTTCCCTTCTGTGCCCGACGTTGGTTTCTGCCAGTCACTCGTCCGCTCCAAGGCAGCAAGCAAAAAAGAGTGCGTGTCGTCGGTGTGCATGGCCGCCTGGCGTCGCGCGCGTGGCCAGGCTCGCTGTCCGATCAGTGTCCTCCTAACGTCTACCTTGCAGGTTCTCTCATTTGAACAAGACTGGTGATGATGTCGGGTGCTCGTGGATGTTTCAACTGTGGAGGCTGTGCGTGGTGTTTTCGTGTTGCTCGTCTGCCTTTTCCCTCTTCCCCATGACCTCGGTCATCTCTACCTAGCGATCTCGCCCATCCGTTCTTTTATTTACATCCCCTCCTTTCTTTCTGTGTGCGGAGCGGTGCTGACGTGGACCGCTGTGTTCTTTCATGTCGTACCGATGACCAATGTGATCGTCCCAACCACCAACATATCATTGATCCTCTGTGTCGTAAAAAAAAAACCCCACTGTATGCGTCAAAACGACCTCAGTCGGCCACCAAGCTGCCAACTGCCCCAAGGCTGGCACGCCTACATGGTAATGTCTGATCTCAAACTCGCGCAGGGGATTAAGCCACTCATCGTCTGCCGTCGTCGTCTCAGCTACAACTGTGAGTGTGCGCGGTGCCGAGCGGGGCTGGGTTTGGTGACGTCTGTGCCGTCTCTAGGTGGTATGGAAGGCCACGTGTCGCGCGACTGCACGTTGGAAGCCAAGGCCAAGTCGTGCTACAAGTGCGGCCAGGAAGGTCACATCGTGCGTCGTTGTCTTTCGCTCGTGAGCGCGATCGCGCGTGGCTCACGTCCTGTTGGTGGCACAGTCGCGCGACTGCAGCCAGAACGTCGTCGGTGCCTATGGCGGTGGGTTTTCGAGCGGCTCTGGCCAGGAGTGCTACCGCTGCGGTAAAATCGGGCACATCGCCCGCGCGTGCCCCGAGGGTGCTGCTGCCAATGCCGGGTATGGCGGCGGCGGCAGCTATGGCGCTTTCGGCGGTGGTGGCAAAACCTGGTGCGTGCCGCCCTCTCGTTGCCGGCGCGGCGCTGATTCGATGTCTTAGCTACACGTGTGGTGGCGTCGGCCACTTGTCGCGCGACTGCGTCCAGGGGTCGAAGTGCTACAACTGTTCTGGCATCGTATGTATGCGGGCCCGGTCGGCGCGTGCGGGACTGACGGGGCCGTTTTAGGGACATATCAGCCGGGATTGTCCTCAGCCACAGAGGCGCGCTTGCTACACGTGTGGCTCGGAGGGGTGCGTTGCCTGCCGGTCCTCTGCATATATGCGCCGTCCATTCACGCTGCCCGCAGACACATTTCGCGCGATTGCCCTGGCATTCCCGCTGGCGCAGACGGTGTTTGAAGGCGGATGCGTGATATCCTGGCCCTTGTATTGTTAGCTGCCGAATATGCTTTCTCTCTCTTGTGTTGTGTGCCTCATGTGCTTCGTCCGTCATCCGTTTTTTTCGGCGTCCCTGTTCGTTATTTCTTGATGTTCTTGCCAACGCCGTGTTGTGTGACGAGTCGGCAACGCGAACGCGCGCGACCAATCCGCATCTGCGGGATAATGCCTCAGGGACCCGGTTGAGTCCGACCCCATTTCGCACGGCCAAACCTCGTCGAGGCTTTTTCCCGCTTCCACTCCATTCCACATCCGTGAACATGCACGCCCTCCGTCTAACGCGTCCCGTGCACCGTCTCGCCCTCCGCCGGCTGACGACGGCCGCACCCTCCGCCTCACCGACGACGACGTCGGGCGCCGCTGCGCCATCGCTTATCCCGCTCAGCAACGTCGAGGCCCAATGGGAGCACCTCTCCAAAGCCGACCAGGCCACCGTGCAGCGGCAGCTCGAGGAGATTCAGAAAAAGGACTGGAAGGTGCTCTCCCTGGACGAGAAAAAGGCAGGTGCGTCAACCCTTGTCCGGCTTCCGAGTTGGGTGCTCCCGGTCCGCTCGTCGCTGCCGTTGCCGTGCGCTGGGTGTCGCTGGTGCTGACCTAGTTGCTCTCTCTCTCTTTGGGTATCTCGGGTATTTCCCTGGCGCTGCGCGTTCGTCGGTGATACCAGCCTACTACGTCGCCTTTGGCCCGCACGGCCCTCGGACCCCCGTCAGCCCGCCCGGCCAGGGCCTCAAGGTCTTCTTGTACACGCTCGGTCTCGTCGGCGTCGCCGGCCTGATCTCGTTGGGCATGCGTGCGCGGGGTACGTGTGTTCGCCTGCGCGTCGGAGCCCGCTGACTGACCCGTGTTGGTGTGCGACAGCGCCCCCACCACCCAAGACGCTCTCACGGGAATGGCAAGAAGCGTCCAACGAGCGTGCGCGCGAGCAGAACTTGGATCCCATCACCGGTGCGTCCCGTCATTCTCGGTTCCCCTCCCTGCACGTGTGGCTGATCCCGTCGGGCGGGTGTAGGCATCGCGTCGCAAGGCTATTCGGGCAAGGGTTTCGTGCAAAATTGAGCGGTGGGGTTCTCGTCGACGTGGTTGTGCTGCGCTCGGGGGCCAGCTTTTCATACACCATGATGTAACTAGAAGCAAAGCTCTGGGCCCCTGCTGAGGTAGAGGTAGAGGATGTGTCGATTGCTAACGAGACACGTGCTTTCGTTTTTTATACGACTATTTGTCAAACTCGCTCGGCGTGTGTGCATACCCAGGGGGCATAAATCAGCGGGGTTTCCGGAGTGAGCAGACGCGGGCGCAGTTGAACACAATGGTACCAACGATGGTACACCGTGCATACATGCATTTCCAAAATAAACACGACGTGTCGGGAGGTATATATAGCCGTCCATGCGGGGCATCATCGACATCAGCCACGTCATCCGTCCGGAAAAAAGAGCGCTTCTTGAATGCCGAGATAGACCGCTTCTAGCACCGGAAAGTAAGGCAGGATGTGCTACGTGCAGGTCCGTGAGCGCGTCCTCACCGTGGGCCACGGGACGTACCTCGAACGCGACGTGCACCTCGATCACGCTGCCCAGCGACGCTGCCGCGCGGGGGTCTGTTTCTGCCACTGTCTCTGCGTACTCCGTGTCCGACGCCGACGCCAACGCCTGGGCGAGCGGCCTGCCCCGGCGCTGCATCGCGGCGAGGTAATACCGCACGCTCCACCGCCGAAAGCCCTCGTGGATGACGACGTCCTCGAGTGCCGAACGCGGGATAAAGTGGCGCGCGACAAAGAGGGGCGGGAGACGCGGGTGGCCGCGGTGCGTCTCGAGCTGGATGCCGAGCGCCGGAAAGACGAGGACGGACTCTGCATGCGTGCGCTGCGCGGTGAGCGGCCTACCCAAAGGGGCGGGAAGCGTACCATGGAGGACCTGGGTCATGCGGGCCCAGACGGCCCACGCCAGCACGACGCCGAGCGCCACGGCGCGCACGCGGCAGGGGACATGGACAGGGACGTCGGGGAGGGGACACCGCCCGCCGTGTGCCTGCAAACGCGATCAGCCCGCATGGCACGCAGCCCGCGCACGCACGCACCTCGGCCCACCATGCGTGCACCCACAGGGCGAGCACGCACACGACGGCCGCGTCGGTCCAGGACCAGTCGCACGTCCCGCGCACGACCCGGCCGCTCCCGTCACGCGCGAGACGGTAATGCGCCACGCGGTACTCTGTGAACCCCGGCCAACGCACGACGCTGAATTCGGGGTGTGTGTCCGGAAAGGGGCGGGTTTGGCGCATGCATCGAGGTGTTCCGTGCTGCAGACGGGAGAAACAAGACACTGGATCCGTGGGAAAAACAACTTGTCAGCCGAAAAACTTGGACAGGGGCTAACCTGCGTCACTGACTCCCTGCCTCCATGTCGGTCTTTCCCAACGACACAGATAAAATGCTTGCCCTGCTGGAAATATTTTGGGAGGATGTATGGGGAAATGAGCACATCTTCAAGAGGCAGCTTGACCATGAATCCCGGACTGTCGAGTACCTCGACTTTGGGGAACACACCAGGGCAGTGCGTTCCCTTTGCCCGTCCCTGTCGCAAACGGGCAAGCTCTTGGTGTTCGAAGAGTATCGCTATGCAATCAATAAGTTCAGTAGCTCTGACACCAGATTTCGTTATGGTGCTCGGATCACTGGGCAGCCCGGCATAGGTACTGCATCCCATTTACTCATCACGGAATTGTCGATGATGATTCGCAGGCAAGTCGACAATGATAGCGTACGCCGTTGTCGAACGACTTCGCGCAAGGGAGCCAGTCGCTGTCCAACTCAGACTAAATGACTTCAATCGTGCTTATGTCGTCTTCTCCAAGGATGGGGTAACCCCTTTTGGTGACAAATCGGATAGCTTCGCGCTGCGAGAATATCCAGGCATATGGGCACTGTCTGATGCCAATTTTGATGTCACCATCCCTACATATCCTTTTCTGGCTGGCCCAAGTGTTCGTGTTTTTCAAACTGTGTCGCCTTTCATTAGGGATGTGATGAAGTGGGCAAAGGAAACAGATGTAAGAAACTATGTCATGGACCTGCCATCTACTGACGAGATGGAAGATCTCGCGTATGTTATGATATTTATCACCTGTTCAATCACTGAATGCAGTACCCTTAGTTCTGTTCTTGGATATGATTCTACAGACATGAAAAGGCTTGTAGATAAGTGGGGACCCAATGCCTCCACATCATTGTGGCTCCTGGACTGCCCAGAAGATGAAATCCTGCATGAAGTGATGGTCACCAATGCTGCAAGTGCAATTGCTAGGGATGTGTCTGATGCTTTGCTCACAATGCAATTTGGTGAATTTCCATGTTATGAAGGAGTAGCTGATGTTCTTTTCATGGTACCTCTGAGGGAGGGTGATGATGATTATGGTCG
>JBBPKK010000758.1:0-16547 GCA_038089215.1 Tylopilus vinaceipallidus
TACCACGTGCGTGCCTGACATCCGGACAGCTCGGATCCCTCCAAAGCCGGTCGTCACGTGAACTAGGTCATGTGCTAAGTCTCACGGTCACGTGCTCGTAACAGAAAATAAGTCTAAGTCCGTTGTCGTGATACTGGCAGCATAGGGCAAATCGTAACATTACCCCCCACCTAAGAATCGGATTCCAGACGATTCCAAATAGGATCACAGACAGTAAATACGTCATAAGGCCGGAAAAGGCCGTGGAAACGTTCAACGTTAATAAGGTTAAGCTTCTGTGGGGCATTTGGGTTCGTCTGATGGAATTCGGCAACAGCATCCTTCGCTGATGTGAGGTGGTCCGCAGGTTCCCACGTTCGATCTTCTTCCCCGTATCCAGACCAGTGGACCAGGTACTCCAAACGTCGTCCTTTCATGTGGGAGGCGATGACATACTCGACCTCGTATTCCTCATGTCCATCTTCCGTAACCTTTACGGCACCAGGCTTGTACGTCGGTTGGCCATCAAGGCGATTTTTATAGGGTTTTATTCGGGACACGTTTATAACCGGATAGATCCGCATCCCTTTAGGTAATAGTAGTTTTACGACATTCCAGTCATCAGGTGCTTCTATCACCTTATACGGCCTGAGCCATCGCTCGGTTAGCTTTCGGCTGATCCTTGTTTCGCGGAGATTAAGGTTTTTGGTGCTTAACCACACGAGATCGCCGACCTTGTATTCCGGCGCATCTGATCTTTTCTTGTCAGCCTGCGCTTTCATTGTTTTCCGTCTCTTTTCGAGATTTTCCCTGACCTGCTCCAGGGTCATCTTCATTCCTTCTAGGAATTCTTGCGCTACTGGCGCTTTTGTGTTCATCGGCTCTATCCCCATCCGTGGTGCGTACGACCGTGTTACCTGAAACGGCGACTTCTTCGTGGAGGACGATTGCCGGTTATTGTATGTGAACTGGGCCAGACTCAACCACTCGGCCCATTGATCTTGTTTTTCTGCGCAGTACAGCCGTAAATATTGCTGTAACTCGCGGTTTATTCGTTCCGTCTGCCCATCTGTTTGTGGGTGAAAGGCGGTGCTTAATTTAAGGTGAATCTGGAGAGAAGTCGATAGATCCGCCATAACCTGCGAGGCGAACTGTGGCCCTCGATCCGATACTATAGAATCAGGAAGTCCGTGATGCTTCCATACATTATCTCGGTAAAGCTTGGCCGTCCCCTTGCTTGTTATAGTTTTATTCGTGGGAATGAAACAAGCTTCTTTTGAGAATCGGTCCACCATGACCAAGATCGAGTCATATCCGTCTGATTCGGGTAAGTCCGTAATGAAATCAGCGGAGATATCCTTCCACAGTGCGCTGGGCACGGGGAGAGGTTGCAACTTCCCAGGCTCAGCCCGGTTCGTCGGTTTCATCCGATTGCATCTTTCGCATCGGGAACAGTAGTTTTTGATCTGGTCGGTCATTCCCTTCCAGGTATAGTATCGGGAGATCAACTCCTTCATCTTTTCTGCCCCGCCGTGTCCGGCAACAGGGGAGTCGTGATATAAAGTTATAATCTGCTGTCGGATACCCCCTTTGGGCACGAAGATCTTTCCTTCGTGGTACGAGAGCCCTTCCTTTAGTTCTCCCGTACTTTCTGATTCCTTCAACAGTGCTGTTGCATCTCGGATGCGCTTGAGTATTTCTTCCTCCTCCGAGGTTACCGTGGTTATCTCGGTCGTTCTTTGTACGCGAGATTCGGGGATTAGTACTACCCCTTTGTTATCGTCCTTTATTCCCACGGAATGATCTTCTCTTCTCGAAAGAGAGTCGGCCTTTCCCATGCTCATTCCTGGCTTTCTCACGAGTACGTAATTGAAGCGAGATAGCCATTGCGCCCATCGTGCTTGCCGACGGTTAAGGTCTTGACTGGTCATAAAATATTGTAAGTTCGCGTGATCGGTCCAGATCTCGAACTGATGGCGTGCTCCTTCTAGGTAATGCCGCCATATCTCTAATGCATAAATTATCGCCAACATTTCTTTATCGGCTATCGGGTAGTTCCTTTGTTCAGGGGTCATTTTGTGGGAACTGAACGCTACCGGATGCCATTTTCCTTCCTTTTCTATAGATAATATCGCCCCTGTTGCAAATGCCGAGGCGTCGCATTCTAACCGATACACCGCTTCTTCGTCGGGGTAAGCTAGGATTGGTGCTTCGGTGAAAGCCCTTTTCAACCGATCAAAGGCTCTCTGTTCTTCGCTTTCCCATCGCCAAGCTTTGTCCTTCCTTGTTAGCTCGGTTAGGGGTTTAGCCCATTCAGAGAACTTATCGATGAACCGTCGGTAGAAGTTGGCGAGTCCCAGGAAGCCTCTTACTCCTTTTACAGTGGTGGGTACTGGCCAATCCAATACTCCTTTGAGCTTGGCTTCCGACATTTTGATCCCTTGGCTGGATACATCCATTCCCAGCATTTCGACTTGTTCTACCGAGAAGAAGCATTTTTCGGGTTTGATAAATAGGTCGTTATCCTTTAACCGTTGTAATACCTTAAGAACGGCGTCGTCGTGTTCCTTCTGATTTTCTGTTTTCGTAAATATGAGGATATCGTCCATATATATTATTACGAACGACTCCATGTCGGAGAATATGTCGTTCATCATTGCCTGGAACGTTGCGGGGGAATTATTTAATCCGAAGAACATAACGGTCGGCTCAAAACTTCCTTCTTCGGTAGTGAAGGCTGCCTTCCATTCGTCTCCTTCCTTTATTCGCACGTTATTATACCCCCATCGCAAATCCATCTTTGTGAACTTCTTTGCCCCTTTGAGTCGATCGATTAGCTGCGATATTAACGGCAGTGGGTATCCATTTGGTATAGTCCAGCTATTTAAATATCGATAGTCCTGCACCATTCTCTTTGTTCCTTCCTTTTTTGGGACAAAGAAGACCAGTGACGTCTGAGGGGACTTAGAGGGGCGTATATACCCTTTTTGTAGCTGTTCTTTCACGAATGCTTTTACTTCCTCCTTTTCGTCTACTGACATTGGATACACTTTTGCCTTCTTGGGGATGAAACCTTCTCTTAGGTCAATGGCGTGATCCCATGTTCGTCGGATAGGCATTCGTTCAGATGCTTTCTTGGTGAACAGTTTGATAAACTTATGATACTGTTCGGGTACTAGCTCTTCTGGCGTCCTTTCTACCTTTTTAGGTGGTATAACCTCCATTTTCTTAATGTGATGGTACACATATGGAGCGCTTAGAAGTTCTTCTTGATCGAGGGCTTGGAGCACGGCCGATCGGTCGGACAGGAGATAACATGATCGGGGGCATTTTGTCATCTTCACCTCCCCTGTCTTCCAATTTATATCAGGGTTGTGCTTCTTTAACCATGTATACCCCAAGATTATGGTGACCTTTCCCAAATCGGTTACTTCGGCTTCCAGGCTCTCTCTGTGTCCTTGGTAATCTACTATCAAAGCGGCAGTATGTGTGATATTCCCTGCACTGTTTTTTGTCCCGTCTACGTTAAACACTGGGATTGGTCGTTGTAGCTTGGTCATGGGAATTTTGTTTGCCTCTGCCCACGTTTGATCGATGAAGATCCCGTTGGCTCCGCTATCGAGAAGAGCTTCTTCGCTCATCATCCGTTTCTTTTGCGTGGCCGGCGCCACCTGTACTCCTAGGCGTATTTCGGTATTCGTCACAGAGCGGATGACGATCCTATCAGGGATTTCCTTAAATATTTTTTTGTTTTTCATGGTCAAATTAAGCCCGGATTCCCGTCCGGCGCGCTCAGGCTCCTCCTGAGTCGTGACCTCGGTTATGTCATCGAAATATGTTACCGACTCTTCGTCCGATAGTAATACATCAAAATAGGTGTTTTTGGGTTTTTCTACTTTTATATGTCCAAAGTAGTCCTTGGCTCCATGACCACCCTGAATAGTCATGTGCCTTATGCTTTTCCCACCTTGGCTTCTTTTGCCTTGGCGTTTAGAACATCCGTGAAGTAAGCTTTCGCTTCTTCAAAGCCCATTTCGTTTATGGACTTGGGCGTTTCTCTAGCCTTCCCCTTGCGGCTAGCTCGGACATTATTACTCTCCCGGTCCGAGTCACTGTCATCGCTACTCTCCTTTTGAGCAGCTCGAGCCTTGCGAGATTTGCCTCGTTTTGGACAATCCTTTCGATGCCCTCCCCCAAGGAACTTGCAGTCGCTGCAAGGTTGCTTAGGTTTCTTGCAGTTGCGAACGAGGTGGTCGCCACCGCAATTGAAGCACTTACCCTTTCGGGCAGCATCGATGTCCATAGCGTTTGGATCTCGCCGGGAGGACGGTCCGGCGGTTGCATTGTTGCCCCAACGTTTGTTGTTTGAGCTTCGGGCGAGCTCAAATTGTTCAAATGCATTTCCAACATTTCGTACTTGGCTGATCCAATCGGCAAGGTTGGTGGGGGCATCGTCCCCATGGAGATTGAGGGAGATGTGTCGTACTATCTCCTCTCGGGCGTTTTTAATTAAGAGGTGGGTGCCCATCACCTCGTCAATTCCGGCGTACTGGTACAGAGTTTCCCATTGGGTTAGGAAGGCCTCTGTCTGCCTTGTTCCTTGTTTGAGGGTTTGTAATTCCCTCAGAGCTCTCCCTTGCCTTGTTGCCGACCTGAAGCGGTGGGAGAGTTCCTTCTCCAGGTCTTTTACAGCCCACCAAGAGTTGTCGGCGAGCTTCGTCTCTATATGGTATCGGGCCCATTCGCCCGCCCCATTTTTATCTCCTTCCTTTCCCGAGCCAATCTGAGACAGGACCGCAAGGGTGACTTCCTTTTTTGAGGAGAAGGTCTCCTGGTTCATTTGCAGGTATACCTGCATTTTGATCCACCACTCGTCAAAACAGGAGTAGTCACCGTTAAAGGACCCTGGATCTGGGATCGGGTCCACCTTTTTTGTAACTTTGACCTCCGTTCGAGGTCCTCTTGCCGATGCCTCAGCAGCGTTTGCTTTGGCTTCTGCGGCGGCAGCTCGGGCTTCTGCTGCAGCCAATTGTGTTTGGAGCCCTGCCAGCAGGACTTGTAAGTCGAGTATTTGTTGCCCGTAGTCCATTCTTTTTGGAGAGGGCGGGAGAGATTCTGATGATTGTGAAATTTTGTCTTAAGTAGTACTATCTACTTCCTACTCAAAACCTTAGGCCGAGGATCGTATGGCCTTTGTCGCTTTTCTCTTTGCGACTTCCTTGTTTGCTCCCTTTGGAGTCTTCTTGGTGCGCCGTACGGTTTGGCGCGGGGTACATAGAAGTGTTGGACTAGTTGCCCGTTGGCTCCTAAGTCGAACCTTGCCTGTTTCTTTACCACAGGGGGGGTGTATTCGTAATGACGCTCCGCAGGGAAGAAGGCCTGGGCATCGGGGAGTGGGAGTGGTTCGAGAAGAGCGAGATCTATTTCCTCTTCTTCGATTTTGACCGTTACTTGGTCGTTAGGGTCGAATTCGTATTCCGGTTCGTTTTCCGGTTCGACCTTTATTCGAATTTGAATTTGACCAGCTTCCCAGTCGAGAGTTTGGGTAGGGTGGGCAACCCTTAGCATCCTTTGTATAGTAAAACGGGAGGGCTAGTCACGCTCGACCGTTTGGAGAATCAGGCCAATAGCCTTCCTGACTTCTCGTAATCAACAACTGGTGGGCACAAGACCGCTCTTGCACCAGCTGCTGATGGTACTACGTTCGACTAGAATAAATGTGCCTCACGTGGACACGCCTTTCGGCAATAGAAGATAAAGGGGTTTTGCCGCGGTGTACACTTTAAAGCCTCTCGAGGCTACGGACTATTCCGCAATTAGGTCGCTAAGAGTCTATCCTCTCGTATAGAGAGTGGCTACTTAAAAATAAAAAGGGTGCCCAGAGAAGAATGAGGTCCCATATAAGCCTCGGGTCTGGCTATGTTTTAGCAGATAGGCTCTGCCAGGCGCGATAGAGTAGGGTGAGCAGAAAGAAGTTAAGTCCTAATGTAGCGCAACCCAAAACCAGTACTTAGACTTGGCTCAGGCTACTCTAACATCAGGCTTATAGGAGCTAAGATTGAGGGGAATAGCCACAAGGACTTAACTGGGGTCCTTGGGCGATATCATTCAAGTATATATATCATAGAGACATGTTTGTACATATTGACTACTGGTCCGTGCGTATCTACATAGCATGATGTCATGTGGGAAAGTGTAGTAAGCATATGACATCTCATGGGAGACTGTGCCTGCATGAGGCGGTCTAGAGCACCATGGGGTGCGGCGTTAGTGCCATGAGGCACGGCGATCAAAGATAAGCGCCTCGAGGCGCAGGGATTAAATACACGAGGCAGATAAGGGTCTAGCCCCTACTACGTGCGTGCCTGACATCTGGACAGCTCGGATCCCTCCAAGCTGGTCGTCACGTGAACTAGTCATGTGCTAAGTCTCACGGTCACGTGCTCATAAAGAAAATATGTCAAGTTATTGTCGTGATACTGGCAGCATAGGGCAAATCGTAACAAGTATTGGCAATGGTAGAAGATTGTACCAGTGGCATATAAGATTCCGCCAAGTCGGAAGGTGGGTCCGATGCTTCCGATAGCGTGGGAAAATCGATCGGAAGGCTTCTGACGGTGTGATAAAAGACTGGAATATCCTCAATTGCATTGATTGTAGTGGCCACCGGTATGAAGGTAGCTGACGGTTCAGTATGTGAGGGTTCCAATGGTGCAATGATGTCGGAAGAGGCGGAAGGACTTTCGGAAGGCTCTAGAAGTGTGGGAAGGTGTGTCGGAAGAATGCTAACAGCATGACATGATGAGGAAACTAGTTCTGAACTGTCAGTGTCAGTATACACCTGAGTAGCAGAAATGGAAACTGTGGTAACCAGCTCCAATGCTTCCGACAGCGTGGGAAAATATGTCGGAACCTCTGCAGTGGTGTGTAAATAGACATGGGAAGGTTCCGAGTCCATGCAAAAATCATTCTGTTGGATGTCAGTGTATTCAGCTGGTAATGAAATAATGGAAGGAATATGGGCATGAATGTCTGAGACATAAGTGTCTTCCTGTCGGCTAGGTATCCTCGGAAGCCCCGGAACAGATGCCGGCAGTGGTGTGTCCGGTTTTGGAAGGTCTCGGCCTGAAAAGGATGGGTCAAAGGGGCTAAAATGGTTAGAAACGGCTGGAACAGAAAGAAAAAGTGTTGCGGCGGAAAAAATGTCGAAAGAAGGGTAAGAGCCTTCCAGATGAATATCTGGGTGAACTATGCATAAATGGTGGCGGATGTATACCTGCAGGTCAGCCGGAAAACCATAAAGAAACCAGCTATCACACTTGGACTCAGATAGTCCAATGGACATCAATGCAGTAGTAATGACTCTAAACTTCTGGTAGTACTCTCCAAGTGTGTCCAAGTCTTGCATCGGGGTGTTGTGGGAGTCCTGTGTTAGCTGTTCAAGGTCTGCGATAGAATACCGGTGCTTAAGCTCACATTCAGGGTACAAATCTGTTATAGCAGCAACAAAGGCAGCCCAATCAGCAGGCATAGAGTGTGCTTCTGGCAGGGAATCCCAAAGGTCAGCGTCATCAATATTTGCATACCACATGGTGGCTGTGATCTTCTCGGCATCGGTTATGTGAAGCGGTGTAATGAGTGCCTCTATGTCATCCAGGAACCGAAGCAAGGTTGATGGCGTCCCATCAAAATGTGGTGCTTCTGGATTTCTTCGAAATGGAAGCTGCTGCAGGAACTGTCGGTTAGCCATTTTGGATAGGAAAAGAAAGAGTAGTCAAGTGGTGTGGAATATGGAAAATGCTGTAGTAATAGTGAAATAAACCCAAAAGAGGAGCAAGGAAGAGTGGCAGTGCTCAGATAAGTGTGCCACATGGCTCCGAATGTCTAGCGAAATGATTGCTGGCGGTTACTAGGAATTAGAAGTGTCGGAAGAGTCAGAATACTGTCGTATGTGTCGGAATATGTGGGAAAATGTGGGAAGGTGATGAGATCAAAGTCAGAAGGATGAAAAATGAGTGGAAGGGGCAAGTTGCCTAGGTATCCTCCTGTATATCTCTACTGAATCCCTCGCGGTGGGCTCCAGTTGTAAAATGTAGATCTGTGCTGCTCTTGTAGCAGGCAGACTGCAGATAGGTGAAGGGAATGTGAATGATTCGTCCCCAGAGAGACCAGAGAGGCTGTACAGGTAGAAGAGTGCTAGGGCTTATGGCCCGAGGTGGTAGATGGGTGCCCAACTGGTTCCGGGTGAAGCAGTGGGTCTTCTGGGTCATAAGGAGCGTAAATGACCAATGGAATGGTCAAGAATGGTGGTAACAGTGGCGGAAACGGTCCAGCGGATGTAAACAGGCAGCAGCCAAGATGTGGAAAACTTTCTTGTGTATGTAAGCAACAGCACTTTATAGTCCGGGCATTCCCAGGACTGTACAAACACTGTAAAGTAGTTTCTGATGTAGAAAAGGTGTCTTCCAACCGAAAACAAGGTGTTCCGAGTGAAAATCAAATATTCTGACCTCTTCCGATGTGTTTCGGAAGGTGGAAAGACACCAGTACCATCGGAAGAATGATGAAATGGAAGAAACATAGAAGTAAGCTCATCCAAGGACAGAACAGTTGGATGGGATGACACGGAAGGCCGATTCTAGGAGTTCTTCCGACCGGAAGACAGCGGAAGCAGCGCGGGAAAGTGGTGGGCATCGTGGGAAGGCAGTGGAAGAGTCATCGGAAGACCCCCAAAGACTGTAGCTCCATCCGGAAACATCTGGTGAGCATTGCCTAGGGCATAAAAGAGGATTTCAAACGTAGGGAAACTTGGTTTCCTACAGCAGTACAGGTTCATCTGGGACAAGGCATTGTCCCGTTCTCCAGTTGATAGTTGGGTTGATTTGTTTCAACCAAGGCAGCCCTAGGATTGCTTTCTCTTTTCCTAGGTTGGTTACGAAAAAGGTCTGGGTGTGGTGGGTGGATTTGGGCAGGGATACCTTCAGGGTGGTCACAAAGCATATGGTTCCATCAGAGTTTTTGGTTCTGTCGACATTGTGGGCGATGATTGGTTGGGGGAGACGAGAGAGAGGGAGGCAGTTTCGGCGGACTTGCTCCCAGGATATAAAACATCCTGTGGCTCCGCTGTTGATGAGGGCATGGAGATCGACTTTAGCTTTGCTCCCACATTGCAAATGAATGGGCAGGCGCATAGATGATTCGTTTGTATAAGTAGTGTACATGGGAGCGACATACTGGGAAGAAAACATCGATTTCTTTTCTTCCCAAGCTAAAAACCCGAAGTGGAAGTGGTGGCAGGGGTTTCCTCTTCCTCTTTGTAGTTGTCATCATGGCAGATGTGGAGGTTTCTCAAAATGAGGTCATGAGATACTTCCTTTGCTCTAAGGGAGTTGACGTAGGTGAAAATGGAGTTATCAGGGTTTCTGACCGGGTTGGTGGGCGAGGCAGGGGTTGTTTCTGTGGTCCTGACTTGTGCAGGTCGATTGGGGTTTCTAGAAGGTCTGGGAGGCACTGCTCTGGTACGATGGTTAGAAGATCTGCAGCCCTTTTGCTTACATTGGAAGCAACGTCCCTCTCGGATCAGATGGGCTTTGTCGGTAGGGGTTAACTGGACATAGTCGATGTCCATGGCCATGGGGTCTCTTTCTTTCTGGGGGCAGGATGGGGAGGTCAGGGTGGAGCGGTGGAGTCCCTGAGCGGTTGCTAGCTGGGAGTGGAATTGTTTGGCCTTTTCAATACATTCTTGCAGGGTGTTGGGGACTTTCTCCATCCCATAGATGAGGAGGTTAATACGGCGGTTAATTCCTTTAGAAAAGAGGCGACAGAGTTCCATTTCGTCAGAGATTTTGGCTTTGGAAGCCAAGTTGACGAAGTCAGTGATGTACTGTTGGAAGCCATCATCGCTTCCGATCCTCTTTAGATCCTTTTGTTCAAGTCGTTCCAGCTGTTCCCTAGCAGTTGTAATGATATCGAAGGGGAAGAAGGTGGAGGTGAAATCGTCAACTAGTTTATCAAAGGTCTTTTCAGCGGGGGGGATGGTGGCATCGGACATCTTGTCCAACCATGACTCGGAAAATTGAATTCCTTGTCCTTTGCTCATGCGATTCAAGGTAGTAAGAACCTTGGTGCTGTCGTCGGGGTAGAGGGCAGCGTTGATGGAAAAGTAGGCTTTCATAGCCTTGATCCAGCGAGTGGCTTCCTTGGGGGATCCTGAAAAATCATCGGGGAGACCAGCTTTAAGTTCCGAGGGCATTTCAGTGGGCTGGGGGGTGTCGATGTGAATGGGTGGTGGTGAAGGGGAAGGACTGGCTGGGCTGCTTCCTTCACTAGACTGGGATGGTGGTAGGGGCTGGCTGGTAAGCTGAAGCACACAGGCAAGGCATTCTGTATTCAAAAATGACTCTGCTGGGGCTGGTACTGCACGCGGTTGTTGTATTGGTTCGTAGGTAACTCCCCTTTCGATAGGTGGGAGATTAGGACGATATCTGGGGTCAGCAGGGGGAGCAGCTGTTCTGGAGGATCCTGCTATGTGTCGAGGAGGCCGTCGTTCGGGTGACGGAGAGTCTTGAGTTCTCTGGGATGAAATGGTGATGGGGATGTTCACTTCCTGAAGAGGAGAGCGATGGGAGAGCTAAATCTTTTGTTATGCTAGGTACGACATAGTGCAAGCTGTAAGGCGAAGCAATATGAAGTCTACACGCTCACAAGTTGCTCACTAACACAGAGCTACCGTCGTTTGCCTCGAAAGGGATACTAAGAGAGATTGCGGGCCAATCGCTCAAAGAATGCTAGAACACTACGTATAATTGCACAGATTTAGCTAGGGATTCCCCAGGCTAATCCGTAGTCCTTAAATACATCCTTTGTAGTTTAGGGCTGGTGTGAGACAAGATATCAAAAGAAGATGCTGCAGAGAATCATCGTAAACAATAAGAACTGTCAGGGCAGTGTCCGCAGCATTGGAATGTTCCAATAGAACAGAATGGTAACTAGGAAACTGCGCAGCAGAGATGCCATGCGATAAGAAGGAAAAGCGAGAGTATCAGACCAAGAATATGGATAAGTGTATACCATAGGGCTTCGAGAGGGACGAGAATGAGCCCTAGGACAAACAGGTGTTCGTATAAGTGTAAAGGGAAGAGAGCAAAGAAGAATAGACAGAGAAAATGTAACACCCCCCTTGCTTACCAATACATTTGTTCTATACCAATTTGCTAATCTGTACATCCCTTAAATTGCATGGAGATCTCCCCATCAGCTTCTCTTGTACCCTTCCCTCCTTGCTTACCAGTACATTTGTTTCATGTACATATCCCTTAAATTGCATGGATGTTATGATTTACCCAGTATCACACTCAATGGACTTAACATATTTTTGCTCTAAGAGCACATGATCATGAGACTTAGCATGTGACTAGTTCACATGATGACCAGCTACAGAGGGATCTGAGCTGTCTGGTGTCAGGCATGCATGTGGTAGGGGCTAGACCCTTATCTGCCTTGAGTATTTAATCACCACACCTCATGGCACTTATATTTGATCACCATGCCTCATGGCACTAACACTGCACCTCATGTTAGGCACAGTCTCCCATGAGATGTCATATGTACTTCTTTCTCTCATGATATGTCATGATATGTAGATATGCATAGATCATTAGCCACAATATGTACAAACATGCTGTATGGTATATATACTTGAATATGACAACCCAAGGACCTTAGTTAAGTCTTTGTGGCATTCCCCTTCTACTTGACTTGATATAAGCCTGTGTGAGAGTAGCCTGAGCCACACTAGATGCTGGTATAAGGTTGCGCTTCAATGGAGGTCTTCCCATTAGCTTCTTATGATTGCCCCATGATGCTCCATGTAGTATTAATGGTACTTGAATAGCTTAGATTACCAATTCAAGATAGCAAATGGGACACCTGAAAGGCTTGGGACTGAGAAAACAAACAATAAAATGCAATGCAAAATGTCAATATCATACAGGCAGCTACATGGACAATACTACCCCATGTAGGTCTGCATCCTGTATTGTAATGGTGCTCTCCATGGACCAGAGTGTCATGAATGAGTCTTGAATGTGGGAACAGGTACTTGCCTGCTGGTGAGCATATGCAATGACCCCTTCAGCCTCCACAGATTCAAGGTTGACCCTACACAAGGCCTGGTCAATTCACCACCTTGCATGCCACTCAAGGAATACCTGAGTTTGTCTCATTTCTTCTTGTAGTAAATCAACTTCTTTGCTCCAGCAGTTTGCACACACATGTGCCTTGCACCATTCAATGTGCATCACTTATGGTGATAAATCAACACAGCAAACAGGTAAAGGGAAATACAAGCACATACCTTCCTGTAGTTCTTTGCCACCATGTCCTGTTTGTGACATGTGTGCACCATGATAGGCCTTCCATATCCATGACATAGATAACAGCATATGGCCCTCAGAAAGCCCTGTAGTAGTCTTGAGATCCTCCATCATGCAGCAGACATCATCTTAGTGGAGGACTAGAAACTGAAGCACAACCTTTTACCAGCATATAGCATGGCTCAGGCTACTCTCACACAGGCTTATAGGGAGTCAAGTAGAAGGGGAATGCCACAAGGACTTAACTAAGGTCCTTGTGTCATCATATTCAACTATATATATCATAGGAACATGTTGACTATTGGTCTGTGTGTTGTAGGGAGCTGTGCTTCCCTACAGTTGAAAACCAGTATATTCCCACCTTTTCAGATCATCTGACATGCCATCCAGATGACTGCATTCATGCACACTCAATCCAGACCCACTGGACCCATTTTCCCATGCTACCAGACCTACCGGACATACTGGATCCTCACAAGCTGTGTCCACTGCTATTGTCCCTCATGTCCATCTGTCCATCTCATCTTGTGGGTAAGTCTTCATATCATTCTACATTTATTTATATTTGTTATCACTTCATACTTGTACACCTGCACTGCACTGCACTCACCAGTCTCACCAGACCCATACCAGACTCACCCAGACAGTACATACATTTGCCCAGTTTCTTCATTTATTTGTTTGTACAGTCCTGGGAATGCCTGGACTATAAAGCATTGTTGATTACATACAAAATGGATCTTTCCACATCTTTCTGCTTACCATCTGAACTGTCCCATCCATTTCCACTGTCACTGTTGCCATTCTTGACCATCCTGTTGGTCTATCACACTCTTTACGACCTGGCTGGTCCTGCATTCCACCTGGGAGTGTCTGGACCCACCATTTCACAACCAACCACACTCAGGACAGTAAGCCCAAGCTCCTCTGACTGTATCCCTCTTCCTGCTCTCTCTGGGGACAAACCTATCACATCCCCTTCACCCTGTCTGCAGTCCACCTGCTACAAGAGCAGCTTGGATTATTGTTCTTCACCGGGAGTGTCCAGACCCACCATTTCTTGACCTACCACACATGGGACAGTAAGCCCCAGCTCCTCCGACTGTATCCCTCTTCCTGCTCTCTTTGGGGACAAACCTATAGCATCCCCTTCACCCTGTCTGCAGTCCACCTGCTACAAGAGCAGCTTAGATTTTCATTCTTCAGTGTATCTACATGTTGCATACTATCTATGACATATTGTGAGAGAAAGAAGTGCATGATGTCATATCATGAGAGTCATGCCTAACATGAGGTGGTTCAAGGCAGATAAGGGTCTAGCCCCTACCATATGCATGCCTGACACTGGACAGCTTGGATCCCTCCATAGCCAGTCATCACATGATCTAGTCACATGCTTGTGAAGCAAAATATGTCCAAGTCCATCAAGTGTAATACTAGCCTAAGGTAATGGATCATAGAGCAAATCATAACATTACCCCCCACCTAAGAATTGGATTCCAGACAATTCCAAATAGGATCACAATTGGTAAATATGTCATAAAGCTGAAAGAGGCTATGGAAATGGTCAACATCAATAAGGTTAAGCTTCCTGGGAGCATTTGAATGCTTCTGATGGAAATCAGCTATGGCATCTTGGGCTGATTGGTGATTATTGGCAGGTTCCCACATTTGATCTTCTTCTCCATATCCAGACCAGTGGGCCAGGTACTCCAAACATTGACCCTTCATCCATGAGGCAATTACATATTCAACCTCAAATTCCTCTGTTCCATCCTCAGTAACCTTAATAGGTCCAGGCTTGTATGTCAGTTGGCCATCAAGGCATTCCTTATATGGTTTAATGTGGGAAATATTCACTACCAGGTGTATTCTCATTCTGCATGGGAGCTGTAGTTTTACAACATTCCAGTCATTATTGGCTTCCAGTAATTTATATGGGCTGAGCCATTGCCCAGTTAGCTTTTAGCTGATTCATGTATTCCAGAAATTAAGGTTTTTAGTGCTAAGCCACACCTTATCTCCCTTTTTGTATTCTGGTGTGTGAGACCTTTTTTTGTCTTCTTGTGCTTTCATGGTTTTCCATCTATTTTTGAGGTTTTTCCTAACTTGGTCTAGGGTCATCCTCATTCCATCAAGGAATTCTTGCACTGCTGGTGCCTTTGCTGTTTGTGGTTCTATCCCCATCCTCAGTTAATAAGACTGTGTGACCTGAAAAGGGGATTTCTTCATAAAAGAAGATTGGTGGTTATTATATGTGAACTGGGCCAGGCTTGACCATTCTGCCCATTGCTCCTACTTTTCTGCACAATACAATCTAAGATATTGCTGTAATTCTCTATTTACCCTTTCTGTTTGTCCATCTGTTTGCAGGTAAAAGGCCATACTTAAATTAAGGTGGATATGAAGAGATGCTGATAAATCAGCCATGACTTGTGAGGTGAATTGTTATGAGTGCACAGCCAAGCTGCTGTGTAACCCTAAGTTATGGGTACAGAAAAGACTTAGCTAAGGTCTAAGCTGTAGTGCAACCCAAAACCAGTACTAGACATGGCTCAGGCTACTCTTTATCAGGCTTATAGGAGCTAAGATTATGGGGGAATAGCCACAAGGACTTAACTAAGGTCCTTGGGTGGTATTATTCAAGTATATATACCATAGGGACATGTTTGTACATATTGACTACTGGTCCATGCATATCTACATAGCATGATGTCATGTGGGAAAGTATAGTAAGCATATGACGTATCATGGGAGTGTGCCTAACATGAGGCGGTCTAGAGTGCCTCAAGGCATGGTGATCAAAGATAAGCACCACAAGGCATGGGGATTAAATACACAAGGCAGATAAGGATCTAGCCTCTACCACATGCGTGCCTGACACTGGACAGCTCGGATCCCTCCATAGCTGGTCGTCACGTGAACTAGTCATGTGCTAAGTCTCATGGTCACATGCTCATAAAGTGAAATAGTCTAAGTCCATCAAGTGTGATACTAGCCAAAGGCAATGGGCTGTAGGGCAAATTGTAACATTACCCCCCATCTAAGAATTGGATTCCAGATGATTTCAAATAGGGTCACAGTCAGTAAATATGTTGTAAGGCTGGAAGAGGCCGTGAAAACAATCAATGGTAATAAAATTAAGCTTCCTGGGAGTGTTCGGGTGCACTCAGTGGAAATCAGCTACTGCATCCTTCGCTGAGCTGAGGTGGTCCACAGGCTCCCACATTTGATCTTCTTCCCCATATCCAGACCAGTGGACCAGGTACTCCAAACATCAACCCTTCATGTGCGAGGCAATGATATACTCAACCTTGTATTCCTCATTTCCGTTGTAGAGAATGGCTGTTCCCTACAGTTGAATCCTTACATCCCATGCCATTCCACCTTCACAACACTTTCCGTCAGGTTTCCGATGTGTGTGGCCACTTCCCGCACTCATTCCGTCGCCTTCCCACGATGTCTGCCGCTTTCCCGCGCCGTTTCCGCCACTTTCTGTCTCAAATCACTGTTGGAATCATCCCATTATTGCTGTCTGCCATTGTAGGGAGCCGTGCTTCCCTACAGTTGAAAACCAGTATAGTCCCACCTTTTCAGATCATCCTACAGGCAGTCCGGACGACTGCATTCACACACACTCAATCCGGACCCACCGGACCCACTTTCCCGCGCTACCGGACCTACCGCACGTACCGGATCCTCACAAACCATGTCCACCGCCATTGTCCCTCATGTCCATCCGTCTGTCTCGTCTTGCGGGTGAGTTCTTATATCGTTCTATAATAATTTACATTCGTTATCACTTCATACCCGTACACCTGGACCGCACTGCACTCACCGGTCTCACCGGACCCATACCGGTCTCACCCGGACACTACGTACTTTTTCCCGGTTTCTTCGTTTAAGTGTTTGTACAGTCCTGGGAATGCCTGGACTATAAAGTGTTGTTGATTACATACTCAATACATCTTTCCGCATCTTTCCGTTTACCATCAAAACCGTCCCGTCCATTTCCGCCGTTGCCATTGCCGTTCTTGACCATCCCATTGGTCTATCACGCTCTTTATGACCCGGCCAGTCCTGCATTCCACCCGGGAGTGTCCGGACCCACCATTTCTCGACCTACCGCACTTGGGACAGTAAGCCCCAGTCCTCTCCGACTGTATCCCTCTTCCTACTCTCTCTGGGGACGAA